>APFE031547835.1:189858-234921 GCA_000404065.3 Pinus taeda
GGGGTTCTGGAAGATTCAAAGGTAAACTACCTTTCAAATGTTTTGCTTGTGGAAGAGTCGGTCACTATGCTGCCAAATGTCCTCATAAAGATAAGCATGATAAAGGTAAGGAATCAACAAAATGGAATAGAAAACAAAGTGTAAGTAAGAAAAGCTACTATATGCATGAAGATAGCAATGGTTTATCAAATAGTGATGAAGATAATAATGACTATAGACTTCTGATGGCTTTTGAAGATGATGATTTCTTGGATGCTTTAGATGAAGATAATCTTTATGAATAAATCTCTAAACTCAAAATCTTTTTAGAAGAAAAGAATATGATTATAGATACTTTGACATTCCAATTTGCTGAAAGAGAAAAACACAATGAAAAACTAGAATGTGAAATTGTGGGTCTAAGGAAAGATATTGAGAAAACAAAAGCTCTCAATCTCAGATTTGCTAAAGGATCAGAAATTTTAGATGAAATTATCAAAGTACAGCATTCTCCTCTGATAAAGACAGGCCTTGGATATACTGAAGAAGCATCTCAATCACAAAAGTCGTCAACCTCCACTAAAAGCTATCTTGATGCAACAAAGAGCTGTGAACAATTTGACAATCGTCAGCAAAGGCATAAAGTAGTTCACCAAGTAAATCAGATTCAATCTGCTTCAAGGATGAACAAAAGTTACAACCAACCTCAGGTAAATCATACTCAATTTTCTTCAAGAATGAATGTCAATGGAAACTACAATCACGAGGTCAGTAGATTCGATAATCGCAAGAACTTCTTTAATGGCCAATGTTTTTCATGTCATAGCTTTGGACACAAAGCTGCTCAATGTGTTGCCTACAAGACCATCATGACTAGAGAAGCACGAAATAAAAGGAATGTGACGGGGATCATGAAAAGGACCTACAATAACTTTTCACTTCTTGAAAATGAAATAGAATGCTTTATCTGTAACAACTTCATCATGAAGATTCTGAATGAAGGAGTAAATTTCGGGAAACATCTCAGAAGGAGAAAACTTCATTGAGTCCCAAAATATGGAGAAAGAAAGAACCACAAACAAAAAGATGTGGTATAGCCTTGTATGTAGAAGGATAAGAAAATCAGTGGTACATCAACAGTGGATGCTCGAAACACATGACAGGTGATAAAGAAAAACTTCAGTCATACAATGCCTTAGAAAAGGAAAAGAAGCTCACATTTGGAAATGACACTCCTGCTGTCATAAAAGGTAAATGTTTTGTTCTCTTAAAAGAAAAGGTTAAAGCTGGGAATGTTATGTATGTTGATGGTCTAAAGCATAACCTATTGAGTGTGAGTCAAATGTGTGATCAAGGAAATGAAGTAGTATTTCAATCAAATGAATGTGTTGTTCGTGAGCTTGATACAGGAGAAACCATGATCAAAGGCATAAGAGCTTGAAACAACTTATACATACTCAAGGGAGGACAACAACAATGCTATCTGAGCAAAAATGATGAACACTAGCTATGGCATTGAAGATTGGGGCATCTAAGCTTCCCACAAATAAGGAAAGCATGCAAATTCCAGGTTGTTCGTGATCTTCCTGATATTAGCATTCCAAAAAATACAATATGCAAGTCATGTCAATTTGGTAAGCAAAACAGAGCACATTTCCCTGAGAAGGAAGGATCAGCTAGTAAGCCTCTTGAACTTGTTCATATTGATTTATGACATGGTCCATCAAGGAAAAAGTCACCTCATGGAGAAGAATACTTTATATTGTTCATTGACGAATTTTCCAGAATGTGTTGGATAGGACTTATAAAGCATAAAGATGAAGCATTTGAAAAGTTCAAAGCCTTCAAAGCTTTGGTTGAAAATGAATCAGATTGCAAAATCAAATTCCTCAGATCTAATCGAGGAGGGGAATTTACCTCAGATGAATTCTTTGACTTTTGTGAAGAACATGGAATAAAAAGAGAATTCTCCACCACAAGGACTCCTCAACAAAAGGGAGTGGTAGAAAGGATGAACATAACTATTCAACAAATGACTCGTGCCATGCTAAATGAGTCTGGAACTCCTACAGCCTTTTGGGGTGAAGTTGCATTTGCTACTGTCACTATCCTCGACAAAGCAAATGTTTGGGTAAACAACACTCAAACTCCACATGAACTTTGGTATGGTAAGACTCCTACTGTAAAATACTTCAAAGTTTTTGGAAGCAAATGTTACATCAAAAGGACTAATGAAAAACCTGGCAAGTTTGAACCTAGAGCAGATGAAGGCATTCTCCTTGGTTACTCTTCCCAAGGTAAAGGATATAAGTGTTATAATATAAGACTTGGGAAAATTATTGAAAGTATTGATGTTGTGGTTGATGAAGCAGGAAAAAATCCAAAGTAGGTAAAAAAAAACGAAGAGTGTGAAGAACATGAGGATTATCCTTCCACATCAAATCAGACTAATTTTGAAGAAGAAGAAACCAATGAAGCACCAGAAGAATAGATAACGATAGAAGAAAAGACTCCATCTAGATATGTTCAGAAAAATCATCCAGAGACTCAAATTTTGCGACATAAAAAGGTAAGTGTGAAAACAAGAAGAACTATTACAGAAGCTTCAAGCTATCTAGCATTGCTTTCCTCCATCAAACCTCAAAATGTAAATGAAGCATGCAAAGATGAATGTTGGATCAAGGCCATGAATGAAGAACTTGAGAAAATTGAAAAGAATAATACTTGGGAATTAGTTCCTGGACCTCATGATAAGAATATCATAGGAACCAAATGGATATTTTAAAACAAGCTGAATTAAAATTGTGAAGTTATTAGAAACAAGGCTAGACTTGTTTGTAAAGGATATGCTCAACAAGAATGTATAGATTTTGAAGAAATTTTTGCACCTGTTGCTATACTTGAAGCCATAAAAATGTTCCTTGCTCTTTCTAGTTTTCAGAAATTGAAAGTATACCAAATGGATGTAAAATCTGCCTTTCTTAATGGGGAGTTAGAAGAAGAATTATATATTGAGCAACCAGATGGATTCATCCTTGGAAATGATCCAAAACTTATATGCAGACTCAGAAAGGTTCTCTATGGTCTAAAACAAGCTCAAAGGGCCTAGTATTACCGTCTTGACAAATACCTCCATCAACAAGGTTTTACAAAAGGATCAGTTGATAGCAATCTATATACAAAGATTGACAATAATAAATTGCTAATACTTTTTGTGTATGTTGATGATATCATTTTTGGTAGCAATGAAGAAGCCATGAGTCAAAACTTTGCTTTGGTAATGCAGCAAGAATTTGAAATGTCCCTGCTTGGTGAGCTCACATATTTTCTTGGTCTACAAGCTCAACAAAATAAAGATGGTATTTTTCTGTCGCAAACCAAGTATCTCAAGTACATCTTGAAAAAATATGGCATGGAAGATTCTAAACCAGTATGTACCCCTTTGGTAACAAGATGCAGTCTCAACTCAAATGATGAATCAGCAGCAGTACATCAACCAACCAGATCCATGATTGGTAGTTTTCTTTATCTAACGGGTACACGACCAGACATCATGCATACAGTAGGAATAATTGGAAGATTCCAAGTCAATCCAAAGGAACACAAAATTTTGGTTTATGGTATCCTAGAGATATAGATCTTATACTTCATGCATACACAGATGTAGGTTGGGCAGGAAGTGTTGATGATAGAAAAAGAACTAGTGGTCGTGCATTCTATATGGGTTCTAGATTAGTGTCTTGGTTCAGCAAGAAACAAAGTTCAATTGCATTGTCTACATCTCAAGCAGAATATGTGGTTGTTGTATCTTGCTGCACACAACTCCTTTGGATGATGCAAACATTGCAAGACATTAAGATCACATCTACTCCACCCATATCCATTCTATGTGATAATACAAGTGCAATTAGTATTTCAAAGAATCCTGCCATGCATTCCAAGACCAAGCTCATACCCATCAAATATCATTTTCTACGTGAACAAGTTCTTGAACAAAAGGTCAAATTGGAGTATCTTCCTTGCCCTCCAAAGAATAGGTTGTTGATATATTCACCAAACCACTGCCCAGAGAGACATTTGAATATCTTAGACAGAAGTTGGGAGTAATTGATGCATCATCTTGTTGTTGAAACTTATCTGTTTCAGAGAAAAGTGGTTATACGTGAGTTTCATGAAGCATATCTGTGTATATACGCAGGGTACTGTGGATACAATTGCATAGATGTTGGTTTGAAGAAAACCAGTAGGCCAGACTTAGGATGAAAGGAGTCTGATATGGGTTTGACAATGATCATCTGGCACAGGTTCAAGGGGAGCATATACTTCTAATAATGCATTTTTGACATTATCTTAGAAGATCTTGGTACAAATTCACAGTTGTTTTTGATTTAGGCGGAACAGGTTTGGAGGGAGATCATGGTTGTTGGTCTGGATGGTGATTGACAGATGTTGCTGATGATAGTTGCTGATAACTATCATAGTCTTGTTTCAAATATTTGGTGTCTATGTCATGTATATATTTTAATGTCAAGGTCATGAAATGACCTATTTTTTTCTCCACTATGCATGGGATGGATGATGTAATGCTTTTGTTTTGACATGTATAATGATTTGGTATATACTCACTTGGTTGGGTGGATGAGTCGAATTTGGTATATCCCCACTTGGTTGGGAGATGGATGTATGTATGAGTGAATGGTGATAGGAAGGTCATTTATGTTGTACGTATAGAGTCATCTTTTTGTAGACCTTGCTTATATTTAGGGGGAGCATGGACTTGAGCATGGAGCTCAATCAACACTCTTCAGCATATTAGAGAATTTAGCATGTACTCAAGGGGAGCATAACCCTTTTCCCTTGATGAAAAAGGGGGAGAGTGACTTGGTGTTGCCATCGAGTCCAAAGGGGGAGATTGTTGGCATTATGACACAGATTTGGCACTATGACACAGGTGTTGTCCTTGATGGCAACTCACTCAGATGATAGATCACAATTCAGACTCAAAGAATGAAGAAAAGAGGTATACGCAGGTTCTACAGTGACCAAGTCGCATGTACACGCGGGTTCGCAGACCAAAAGGTGTGTATAGCGTACACACGCACTTTCATAGAAGGAAAGATGTGTACATGTTGGAAAACTTAGTTTTGGTCAGTTGTATTTGGTACATGGTATTTTGATCCATGGTATTGGTCCAAGGTATCCTATCCAAAGTGGTGACCCGAGGTATTGGTCCAAGGTATTGGTTCTAAGAGGTTTTGGTCCATGGCATTGAGTAAGGCCTAAGACTATAAAAGGAGGAGAAGATCATTAGGCAAAGGCGCTCATGAATTGAATATCTAATGAAGAGCAAGATCTAGAATATAGGTTATTTGGTTACTGGATCTAAATCAAGGATGAACCTGAGTTCTTGATGAAGGATAAGTTCTTTTGATGGGTCAAGATCTTAAGGCTTGAAGAGAAGTTTCTTTGTGTGGTTTTGATCTTTGATTTGAATAACTGGCACATATTGTAATATGTAAATATGATGATCTGGGTATAACTGATGTCTGGAATTGTTGTGAACTTTAAATCATCATTTACAGATCTGTACGCAATTTCACTTTAGCAGAGGCACGTATACATGCTGGGTCAACATATCAAAATAGTGTATATGCAGGTTCGCCTTGAGAAAATGGCGTATGTATGCGGGTTCGACACATTGAAGTAACGTATACCTAATAAAATATGCTTTAGCTACTTCTATTTGCTGTTGCAGTGTTCTAGGTTCTAGCTTGGGTTCTGGTTATTGTTACTGTATTCTGGTTACAACATTCTGAGAAGTGATTGATTGATTTAGTTTTGGTTGGTGCAAAGGAGATTGATTGATGCAGATATATTTGATGGATCTAGTCTGAAAATTTATGAAATGTGGTCCCTGGAAGAAAAGAGAAGGTTGTAGCCTTCTGTAGGCTAGCACCTATGTACTAGTAAATACATCAGCTAATACAAGAGCTAGGGGGTTGTAGCTCCCTTCCAGGAGAAGCTGGAGAACAAGAGAAGGTTGTAGCCTTCTGCAGGTAGAAGCCTGCGTACTATTATAAGATGCACCATTACAAAAATTGTAGAAAGAAGTTTCTTATTAAATGAAGATAGAGACCATTGCAGCAGGTGGTTTTCACCCACATTGGGTATCCACCTTATATCTTGTGTTCATGTGTGTGATTATCTATTCTATTTTTACTGCACTTGGTTACTTTTTATATGGTTCTAATGCACAGATTAAAGATCAACATATGATGAATTAACTAAGTTATAAGTTTGAAGGGTATACGCTAGTTGCCTTAAATACAGTTGCATATATATGAAAGTTTGATTAACTGAAGTAGCGTATATAAATCTAAAATGAAATATTATTGACTTGCTAATATTGATTCACCCCCCCCCCCCTCTCAATATTATTTCCAACAATGTGGCCTATTGAGATGCTATTATCGGATTACACTTTCTAATTTTTTCTTGCCAAGGACATGAAAAGGAATCATTGAATGTTGTTGATACATGTGAGCCTTAGTTTGGACATGCTGATCTCCTTTAATTAGGAATGAAGAGTGATCTAGAAAAGTATTTGGTCAAAGTTAGTTCAATCTTCAAAGGAGATATTCATGGAAAACATAGCTGAAGTAGTAAGGATTTTTCATAGATGAACTATTGTAATATATAAAAGTTGTTACAACTTTGTCCAAACCATGGAAACTGTTATCAAAATATTAATGTGTATTCTCAATTTAGATCACATGAGAATCAAAAGATTCTCATGATAATCTTATCTTTGTAGTCTAAAATTATAAAGAGGTGAACACCTTGCCTACGAGAAGACATATAAATAGACATAGAACGAACAAAAGATAGAAGGGGAGAGCACCAACATTATAATATTGTACATTTCGTTAATCAAAATCTCAATCATTCATGGCACCATACCTTTTTTCTGATTAGCTTGTGTGATGTGTAGTGTAGTAGCCATTGCTAAAGGGGAGTGGCCCTCCTTCTTAGTAGGGATCACAAGTTAGGAAGATACCATATCAATTTTATTTATTTCCTCTTAGTTATGATTCATGTTTGATTACTGTTACTGTTGTTGTTAATCTTGTTAATGATGTAATCATTGCAGAACTCTAACCTTTGTATCATGTAACAACATAGGCCTTGGACCAGTCCCTTTGTTAGTGTGACAATTATTTAATTCCTATTACAATTTGGTGGCGTGTTTATTTTATTTGAATGTGTGTTTCAAAATTTAATTGAGTGAATGGTTTGTAGGAGTGTTGTTTCTTTTTGAATAAGAGTGACTGTGTGATAATGTTTTTTATTCTGCAATGTGTGTTTATTTTCTGAAATTGTGAGCAAGGTTTGAGAGTGTAACAACCAGAGTGTTGGATTGCTGAGAGTGTTATTGCAATGATTGGGCTTGAGATTCGTTAGCACTAGTCACCATTTTTCCTTGCATATAATTTGAGTGATATCCTTGAAATAAAAAGGCCTACCTGGATTGAAAATAATGTGAGAGTCATATGTTTTCTTGTGAATTAAAAAAACAATTGTTCCACCCAAAATTTTGTCACCATTTCCAAGGAAGGCTATTAGAGGTGCATATGTATGATTAATTTTATCTTTATGCATTGATTAGCGGTGTGGTATATGTGTTCTTGACTTTGAGTTTTTCAGGTAGTGAGATGAGAGGTAAGAACCTGCACATCACTTCAACATAATGAACTGGGCTCAACCTCATAGGAATCGAAACACATAGGATTGCATTGCATGAGTAGTGAAGACGAAAAAATACGGTTCCCAAAAATAGAATAACTGTGCAAGTAGAAGAGGAATATGTAGGAAGAAGAAGAATCAAGATTCAAGAATTGGGAAGAGTAACTTACATACAAGAGGTCATTTCAAAATCTAAAGGGAAATCGTATACTTGGGGAAAGGTGACCAGGAAGAAGGAATAATGTAAAGCATCTCCATGGAGGCCAACATATCCTGAGACGTATGTGTTGGGTGCACATATTAAGGAGATATAGTTTTGTGAAATTTCAATTTTAGAAACCAGTCTTAGAGTTTCCAACCCCTCTATATCAGCAGAGGGTAGGAATCAAGATTTGAAGGAAGGATACAGGGATATAAATGAACAAGATTGGTAGTTGAACCTTGAAGAATGATTACTTGATCAATATACCTTAGACATTGGTAGTGAAATTAAAAAACCTATTTTTACAGAGGGTATTTAAAATTCATTAGGACCACCCGAACCAACTAAGCAACCTGAACAACTTAAACAACTTGAGCAATCCCCATCACTAAAAAGAAATAAATCTCCTTCACCAAGGAAGCCACTCGTAACAATTATATAGAACTCGTGACAAAATCAAATGGTAGGATGATCAATTAATACTTTTTATTTCCCTATTCAAAATCTTCAAGGATATGCCCCAATTAGGAAAATTCCTTTGTCTACACTCCCTACTTTTCAAGGCATGATTACAAAAGATCCAGACACATTTATTTTCAAATATGATGTCTTATGTAGAAGTTATGAGTACACCACCAATGAAAAAAAACTAAATATGTTCTCAACTACATTAAAGGGAGTAGAAATGAGATGGTTTATGGGACTCGATGGGCCATCCATTAACTCCTAGGATGGGATGAAGAAAACCATTTTAGAAAATTATCAGAATTATTGTCATTATAGAGATCAAAGGGATGAACTATTCAGAATCACCTAGACACTAGATGAAAATTTGGAAGAATATGTTGAATGTCTTCAGTATAACTTACAAATATCTTGGCATAGAAATGTAGACAAGGAAATAGTCAAGATAATATTGATTAAAGGAATGAGGCATGAGTTCCTTGATATGCTAAATCTTCCGTGGAAATAGGATATCCAAGGAATATTATGATGAGATTGTTCAAATTTGCCGAATAAGTTACAAAGGATGAATATGAAATTGAACCTCTCACATGATGTATTTACCAAGGATTCTAAAGTCAACTAATAGTGGAGCAACACAATCAGAGCTTTGGAACATGTTGGAAAATTTCAAAATTGATATTATGAGCTTGATGTCCTCTTAGTTCAATGTATTACAAGCAAAGTAAAAGCAAATGGAGGTATAGCAAGATTTGGCCATTTTTTTCTCTTGGCGTAGGAAGGAACACCCTTTGAGGGAGTGCTCACTTACAAATTACACCATATGTGAGAGGGACCACTCCATAGGACAATGCACCTCATTACATGGACTCAAGGAAATTTACAAAGAAGCAAGGGAGGATTGTTGGGTGGAGCCCAACTTGGCCTAGATTTTGGCAAAGACTCCACATTTTGTGGATTAAATTGTGTTTGTAGGTATTAAAACAATACATATAAGAGAGTTTAAGAAGCCAAAGTCTAAATCCCAGTTTCCAAGTTGAAATAGATTAAATAGAAACCTACCGAGTCTTTTCGGAGTTTGATCATAGATTTAAAGTGTTATTAGATCAAGTAAGCTACGACATAGCTCCGCAACAACACCAAGAATGGTTTAGAGTTGTGTAGTAACAAAAGATAGAAAGTTAAGCCAAAGCTCTACAAATTGCAATGAAAATGGAAGCTTCGACTATAGGAGATACTAATGCATGCATGCAACAGATTCAGAGTCAGCTGGAAATCCTAACCCTATATATACAAGACATCAAGAAAAGAAAAGAAGTTAGGGAAGAACTATGGTGTACGAAGTGTAGATCAGAGGGCCAATCTAAAGAACAGTGCCCTATATTAAGAAATTACATGGTTAGTGGGGCATCAAATCCCTTGTATGTAGGATCCGGCCTGTGGTGCGAAATATGTAAGACTAGAGGTGAACATCGTTTAGAAGATTGTTACTTGGTGCAGAAATATGTATAGACTCGAAGGAATCTATATTGCAAATTCTGTGAATCAGTAGGAAATGATAAGAATAATTGTTGGGCTTACGAAGTAATGATGGAGCGCGGTGATGACTCTTATAGAATGAAAGTAGAAGAGCATGGACATGAGGAAAATAGATAATGTGGTTGTCGAGGAGGTTACCAATGTAGAGATCGAGGTGGTGGAGTTGGTTGAGGAAATGGACAAATCATTCACTATAACTGTGGCTAACCAGGTCATTTTGTGAGAGAATGTCAGAATCCCACAATGACAGGTAAGTACTATAAATCCTTTGACCATGTAATTGAAGAATGTCTTGCACTTATGGTGAATATGAAAGAAAAAAGGAATTTGCATCTGACACATAATATTCAAATGATGACTATTGAAAGGAGGATTGATGAGCCTCAAATTAGTATACTCACTAGAGGTGGAGCTACGACCTGTAGTGATAAAGCAAATGAAAAGAAAGAATTTGAAAGTGCGTGGGTTAGAAAGACTGCTAACGATGTTCCTATTTTTTATATTCAGAAAGAAAAAGAAGTATTTATGGAAGCAAAGTGAATTTTTATGGATGTGGGAGCTTCAATCTCTAGTGCACAACCAAACCTTGATGAGAAAATTAACTGCAACATTTCATCAGCTTCGACATAGGACTGATATTTGACACGGGATCGAGCTCCAACACAAGAATAGGATTCAACAAATAAAGTAGGTATTTTAAAGTCTTTCCTGTAGACTTTGTAACACCCCCTCCCAATGCAACCATGCCAATTGGGTTAAACATGAGGAGAGATGCTACTACAATCAGATTCAACCTCCTATGTCACCTTAAGGAAGTGGAATCGATGAAACATCACATACATTCATCCAACATCATCATCAGAACCCTAAAGAGATAAGTCAACCAATCATACAACATGTACCTTGGTCCCACTGCTATTCTATAGCTCTTAGGCCATATTCGCTCTAATGGTATGGGCAAGGGAGTGATCAACAGCCTAAATTCTCTCTCATAAGCCTGCCTGCTAGTGACTGTGGTCTCGAATTGCCAGTTTTGTGCTAGTGGGACTTGAGCTACTTTTCTAGAACAGAATCTCATCCCGTGCCTAGAAATTGTTGTAACTTTCAAAAATAATTAAAAACATTGTAAACATGCTAATCAATCAAAATGACCCTCAGGACTAGGATTGAACATCCCCAACCGGGACAGACATTCTGTCAAACACTTGGCATGAATGCAACCTATAGGTCTAGGATACAAGACATAGCATAAACGACTAAAACAACTTATGAAACATAACTAGAAGGATCACCTCCTTCTCCATTAAATTATTAAATCATCAATTAGGTCTTGTATCCATCCATTTAACAGTTACAAGTAAATATATGAAATAACCATGACATAAACCAATCATTGAACCATGCTTATAACCAACATAAATCCATATAAATATCAAATATATGACAACCATTAAATCCACATATAAATCAGTGTAAAAGCAAGAGAACTTAAATTTTATTAATCATAGGCAAATGTGACCAGATTCAGGATTTCCACATACCACCTGACCATAGACATGACTGAAGAAAATATCTCTTTCATCCAGTCATCCTCGTGCCATATTCCAAGCATGAATGTGTGATCTCATAGAACAACCAATCCAAGAACAACCATGGGAAACTAGAGGTTAAACCACCTCCACCGTCAGCAAATTGTGATCACACCGAAACCGGTGCTCCGATCACAACAAAATAGAACTTGGAATGCCATCCATAATCTATCACTATCCTTGAGGAATTTTATGTCTCCTTGTCTCTTAGCATTTACCGCAATCGAAATTCGAATCACTAGGCCCTAAAACGAGACTGCTCCCTCAGGGTTTACCGTGTATCTCGTCAAAACCTGTCAGGGATTCCTACGCCTTTGGGAATGAAACTTGAGACCACCTCTGCCTTGGATTTCGAAATCCATATGAAAAACCAAAGCTCAAAACCGAAATAAAAATCCCAACATACCATGGAATCCAGAAAAAGGCTAGGCTAGGCTGAAATCCATTGTCATAACCCAACAATACCATGCCACCAATAGCAAGAGAACCATACACCAACATGAAAATCCATGCATGTCCAAACCATCTATCAAATCACAAATGCAAAAGGTTACCTACAAGTATTCCTACTGAAGGTTCTTGATCCTGCTTTCATTTCCTTGTTCCTTGCTTGCCTTCCTTTCCTTTTCTTGCTTTTCCTTTCCTTGCTCCAAACTACAGTGATCCAAGGAAACTCTAAGCAACCAAGAGAGTGAGAGAGAGAGAGAGAATAATGAGTGAGCTCCAAACTTGAACTTAACAAAAGCCATGAACTGATCCTCATAAACTATTTTATGCATGAGGCCTCTAATTTATTCATTTTCTATTATTTTCCTTCAATTTCGTCCTCAACCTGTGACCTTTCACCTTGCTTTTCTCCTAATTTCGTTTATTTTCATAAATAAATGTATCAAAATGCATTTTTTCCTTTTATTTCCTTCGTCTTAGACTTTGCTAATTTTCCTTAGCCAAAACACACATCCAATGATGCCCACTAGGATATATTTTCCCAACAGTCATATTGGAATAAGTGTCCCTTCATCGTGGTCTTATTTTTCCTTTATTAACTTTTATTACATGAACTTTTCACCAAGGATGTTACATACCCCCTCCCCTTGGGGAATTCCGTCCTTAGTGTTAAACCACACCAGGACCTCAACAAAAGTGCTGAAAATCAAACATATTGACTATGGAGCTTTATAACCTAGCTTGTTAAAGTGTTTACAATGAAGAACCTGCTCAAAAGAAAAATACCTGACAACATGACAATATAACAACCATACCGCTTATTGGATCTTTATAACTTAGCTCATGGCGGTATTTACACCCATATACATATACATATACAAATAACAAAACACAAGAAAAACATATACCAAACATATACCAACATCAAACCAAAACAGCTTTGCCACAATCAGCAAATAATGAAGGATATAGGGCCCGCGTTGGACCCACCATCTCCCACGTAGCTTCTTTAGGCCCAAATTGCTTCCACTGCACTTTAACTTGCTCTATGGCTCTATTCCTGAGGATGAGATGTTTCCACTTCAATATGCATCGAGGCTCCGTTTGTAACTCTCCTTCTTGCTCCACCTGCAATATAGACCAATCAATAACATGATCAACATCCTTTATATATATCTTAAGCAATGAAATATGGAAAACATCATGGATGTTCACTATTGGAAGTAGTGCAAGTCAATATGCCACTAGTCCAATCCTCTCAAGGATATCAAAAGGTTTGCAATACTATGGTGCCAACTTGGCACATGAACCAATCCTCAATTATATTTTCTTGGGCTTGATGCACAAATACACATGCTCCCTAACCTAAAACTCTTTGAACACCCTGTGTTGATATGCATAACTCTTCTATGTATCTTTCGCTGCCTTTAGATTCTTATTTATAACATGCATCTCCTGCTCCATGTCTGTTAACATATCTATTCTAATAAGTACCTTATTCACTGGATCAATCTAGTTGATGGGAGTGTTACAACTCCGCCCATACAATGCCTCGAAATGACTCATCCTCAATGAATCTTAATAACCATTGTTGTATGAAAACTCAAATAATTGTAGATATTCTTCCGATTTCGTCTGCTAGTGCATCACATACATCCTCAACATATCCTCCAAAATCTTGTCGACCCTCTCTGTCTGACCATCTGCCTGCGGATGACAAGTTGTGCTAAAGGCAAAATCTATACCCAAGCCTGCAAATAACTCCGTCTAGAACTTGGAAGTGAAATTTTTATCCCTGTCTGGCAAAATCTTCTTTGGAACACCATGTAGTCTCACTATCTCTCTGATGAACACCTGTACTATCTCACTAGCTAAATATGTATTCTTTACCTGAATGAAGTGAACTACCTTGCTCAATGTATCGACCACGACCATAATAGAATCATGCTGATTTGTTGTCCTTGGAAGACTTGTGATGAAATCCATGGAAATGACCTCCCATTTCCATTCCGGAATTTCTATAGGTTGTATTAGACCACCTGGATGCTTGCACTTCACCTTTACCTTCTCACAATCTAAGCATCTAGCCACAAACTCAACCATTTATTTCTTTAGATTTGACCAATAATAGAACTTCTTTACCATCATCAATGTCTTTTGATATACTAGATGACCCGAATACAGTTTTGAATGAAACTCCCTCAAGATATGCTTCTTGATCTCATTGCAATTCAACACATAGATTATGTCTCAAAACCTCCTCAAGCCATCTCCCATGAGAAAATAGTCTGCATCTTGATCACCTTTTCCTGTACCTGCACCTGTACGTGTACCTGTAGCTGTGCTTTGTTGTAATCTATGCATAATCTCCATGTATTTGTCATCCCCCTGACTTGCTTGCAAAATCCTGTCCTGCAACTCTGTCCCATAAGAGCTTATAACTTCTATATGATTTAATTTTACCTTGTTGCTAAGAGCATCGACAACCTAGTTCTCCTTCCCTTTGATGTATCTGATCTCGATGTCAAACTCACTAAGGGTGACCAACCATCTAGCTTGCTTGGCATTTAGATTCGGTTGGTCAAACAAATGCCTTAGCCCGCTATGATCTCTCATCAATGTGAACCTCCTTCCTAGAAGATAATGTCTCCACCTATTAAATGCATGTATAATCACCACTAGCTCAAGATCATGTGCCAGATAGTTCTGCTCATGCTTATTTAGTTTCCATGACTCATAGCACACTACATGTCCTTCTTACATGAGAACTCCACCAAGTCCCCTTTTGTAAGCATTTGTGCACACAACAAACTCCTAGTCCAGATCCACAATCTTTAGCACTTGTGCATGTGTCAACAACTACTTAAGCTGCTCAAAGCTATCTTCACATTCTACCATCCATTCAAACTTCTTACCTTTCCACTGCATTGATGTGATAGGATATGAAATGTGTGAGAATTTCTTGATGAACCTCTTGTAGTAACCTTCCAATCCCATAAATGATCGCACCTCATCTACATTCTTAGGAGCTACCCATTCCATGATGGCCCTTATCTTTTCCGAATCTACTGCTATGCCTTCCTTGGAGACAATAGTCCCAAGTAATGTACCTTAATCTGAAAGAAGCTGCACTTGGTAAGTTTAGCATACAATAGATTCTCTCTTAGCAATCTCAACACTACTACTAAATATTCAGCAGGTCCATCCTCATTCTTAGAATATACTAGTATGTCACCAATGAATACAATAACAAAGTTGTCCAAATAAGGGTGCAACACACTATTCATCAAACACATGAATGTAGCTAGAGAATTAGTTAAGCCAAATGGAACAACAACAAACTCATAATGCCCATACCTAGTCTTGAATGCAGTCTTGAAGATATCCTCTTGCTTGATGCGTACCTGATGGTATCCCGATCTTAAGTTAATATTAGAGAACACTGATGCCTATAATCAATGCACAATCTAAGAGTACCATCTTTCTTCTTTATGAACAACACTAGTGCACCCCAAGGTGATACACTCGGTCTGATGTATCCTTTGTCCAACATTTCCTTTATCTTCCACTTCAACTCTACCAAGTCATGTGTGTGCACCCTCTATGGTGCTTTTGATAGGCATTTCCCCTAGCACTAACTCAATAGAATAGTCTACTTCCCTGTGATGTGGAAACTCGATAATTTCCTTAGGGGATACATCCTGAAACTGATGCAAAACTTGGTACCTACTCAAGACATCTGAAGCATCAACCTCCTTACCCTTGTCACTCGAAATATGTACTGTAAACATCACAAAATTTTTTCTACAACTACACTTTGCTTGCATAGTGGTAACCATCCTCACTGATGTAGGCTTCTTTTTTCCTTGCAAGGTCCTCTTTTCTCCACTATCATCCACACACTTAGTGGGCTTATCGAAGAAATCCACTTTCGTTCTGTGAAGGTATAGCAAATCCATACCCAAAATCATACTATACGAACCTAATGGAAATATATTCAAATGCGTTGCTCTAGGCATACCATTTAACTCAAACTGACAAGCTCTTACACAATGGTGAACTTGCTTCTTTGTACTAGTATCTAATTGTACCAACTAGGATTCTTCATGCACTTCTTTTCTCAAACCACACTTATCCACTAGGTCGGGATTAATATAAGTATAGTTAGATCCAGGATCAACCAAAAGAGAAACAACTTGATCACAAAGCTTACCATCCATGTCAATGATCAAGTCTAATGATTCGCTTGCCTATTGTCCATGACTGCATAAATCCAAGGAATTCTATGACCAATATCACCAACTATATGCACCTCTTGAGCATTGTATATCTAGGGTATACCACCACTTTGATACTACAAACAATCCCTCTTATGATGATCCTTACCACATATCCAACACTGCAATGGTTCCTTTCCACTACCTCTAGCCTGTTGCTCTCCATGTCCCTTCTGAGCTACATTGAATCTCTTGTAAGGAACTGAATTATCTTTCTCACTTGCATCATGAGGTCTTCCTCCCTTTGGTGGCCATTTTGCTTTAGCTTTATAATTTATTTTCAAGTCATGTTTTGGCTCAACTTTGACCTTTGACTGCTCATAACAATGCTTCATCTTTCAGATGGCCTCCTCCAACGATCTAGGCTCATCGAAGTGAATCCGGTCTTTGTATGAAACTAGAAATCCACTGATGAATCTTTGAACCTTGGCCTTCTCCTCTCTGAGGTAAGGTACAGATCTCAACAACTCCAAAAATTTGCTAGTATACTCCTTATTTGTCATATAATCCATCCTCAACTCATAAAACTCCTTAGCTCTATCATCATAATACCTCTCAGAAAAGTACTTCTTCTCGAAGAACCTTTAAAACACATGCCAATTCAAGTCATCCTCATGTATATCCTTGACATTCTTCACATATTCCTACAAAATATCTGCTTTACCTTTAAGACTGAAAAGGGCTATCCTTGGTTTCATTTTTTTTGAGTAATCATGCAATCTAAAGAATTTCCACATGCCAAGCAACCAAGACTTCAGATGTTGTGATTCTTTCATCTCTCCATCAAAGTTAGGTGTATTTTCCTTCTTTAACTCATTCGACATGTATCCCATACCATTCCTCCTATACGGATGATATTGATGACTATCATTATGTCTGTCAGAACCAAAACTAGAGTAATACTTGTGTCCAATACCTCTCCTATTTGGAGTGTCCAACAACTTGCCATCTCTGATAGTGCCAGATCTATTTGACCTGGGTCTACTATGAGATTTTCTGCCATATGCCCCATTAGTTATATCCTTATGTCCGTAGCTGATTCGAAGAGGTCCCTATCACTGAAATTTTGACAAACTTTAAAGTAATATCACATTCACCTCTGCTTGGTTCTCTTGTGTCTGCATGATTTTTTCATTGTTTGCTTTGCAACTCCTTATTTCTTCCTTTAGGCTTCTCAAGGTGTCTTCTAAGTTAGAAGAGTGCCCCACACCACGCTTCCCATCTGATTCATAGGGAGATTCTATGTAGTCTAACACCTTGCTAGCCATCTAATCACTTTCCTATAAGGCATACTATTTTAGCTAAACCATATCACCATAAATCAACATACCTTAGCATACTTGGGGAGGATACCTTGTCTGCAAGATCATCAAATTAACATGATTCATGTACAACATAACCATAATAACATATAGACATATATCAATAAGTGCATCAATGCATAACCATCATACTAACTAGGGTCCAATCGTAAATGCAAGGCCATATAAAAAATGCATGATATGAGCTCATGCATGACAACAACCATTACTGCAATATACACATTTCCTTATGCAACTAACCACCTATATAAGTAATGCCTAATCAACTACACATACGCATAACTACATGTAGTCGAGGATAAGCGATCAGTTATTGTAATCAACCTAAAAGACTGATGTATGCAATCAAATAACCAAGAATGCAACCCAACGTATAAGGATGTAATCAAGATGCATAAAATTGTATAACCAGTCATATACTCATGGCATTCCATAAAATCGACATCAAGTTCCTCATGATAACCTTACTACTACCATGATAAATATTATGCAGTGAAACAAGCACATGGAACGCAAGTGTAAGAGCCACACAAGCAAATGACATGCATGCATGACCAACACATTCATCCATATATGTAACACCGGATACGACCCAAAGAGAGCACAACCATGCTATGATACCAATCTTTAACACCCCCTCATAGGTCTACCCAAAGTAACCATGCCAATTGGGGTAAACATAAGGAGAGATTCTACTACAATCAGATTCGACCTCCGATGTCACCTTAAAGAAGTGGAATCGATGAAACATCACATACAGTCATCTAACATCATCATCAAAACCCTTAGGAGACAAGTCAACCACTCAGATAACCTATCCCTGGGTCCCACTACTATTCTTCAGTTCTTAGGCCATAGTTGCTCTCATGCTACATGTAAGGGAGTGACCAACAGCCTATAGTCACTCTCACAAGTCTACCTGCAAGTGAATGTGGTCTAGAATTGCCAATTCTTTGCCAGTGACCCCGAGATTTGAGCCACTTTTCTAGCCCAAAAACTTGGCCTCTACCCAAAACTTGTTGTAACTTTCATAAATCATTAAAAACATTATAACCATACTTATTAATCAAAATTACCCTTAGGACTAGGCCTGAGAATCCCCAATTGGGACTGACATTTTGTCAAACACTTGGCATCAATGCAACCTATAGGTTTAGGATACAAGATAGAGCATAAATGACTAAAACAACTTATGAAACATAACCAAAAGGATCAGTTCCTTCTCCATTGAACTATTACATCATCAATTGGGTCTTGCATCCATCCATTTAATAGTTACTAGTAAATATATGAAATAACCCTGACATAAACAAGTCATTCAACCATGTTTATAACCAACAAAAAAACATATAGATATAAGAGATATGTCAACCATTAAATCCACATATAGATCAGTGTAAAAGTAAGAGAACTTAGCTTTTATTAATCATAGGCAAATCCAACCAGGTTCAAGACTTCCACATACCACCCGACCACAGACATGGTTGGACCAAATCTCTCTTTCAACCAATCACCCCCGTGCCATATTCCAAGAATGAATGTGGGATCTAATAGAACAACCAATCCAAGAACAAACAAGGAATCGGAGGTTAAACCACCTCCACCCTCAACAAACCGTGATCACACCAAAATCGCTGCTCCAATCACAACCGAACAAAACTTGGAATGCCATCTGGAATCCTTCATTTTCCTTGAGGAATTTTCCATATCCTTGTCTCTTAGGATTTACTGTAATCCAAACCTAGATCACTAGGCCCTAAACCGAGACTGCTCCCTCAGGCTTTATCGTGTATCCCGCTAAACCAAGTCAAGGGATTCCTAAGCCTTTAGGAATGAACCTTGAGACCACCTTCGCCCCAAATTCTGAAATCCATAAAGCAAACCAAAGCTAAAAAACTGAAATAAACACCCCAACATACCATCGCATCTAGAAAAAGGCTAGGCTAGGCTGAAATCCACTATCATAACCTGACAATACCATGCCACTGAAAGTAAGAGAACCATACACCAACATGAAAAAGCATGCATGCCCAAGCCAACTAGACAATCACACATGCAAAAGGTTACCTGCAAGTATTCCTACTAAAGCTTCTTGATCCTTATTTCCTTTCCTTGTTCCTTGCCTACCTTCCTTTCCTTTGCTATCTTTTCCTTTCCTTGCTCCAAAGTAGAGTGCTCCAAGAAAACTCTAAGCTACCAAGAGAGTGAGAGAGAGAATAATGAGACAGCTCCAAACTTGAACTTGACAAAATCCATGAATTGATCCTTAGAAGCCTTTTTATGCATGAGGCCTCTAATTTCTTCATTTTCCATTAATTTCCTTCAATTTCCTCCTCACATGCAACCTGTGACCTTTCACCTTACTTTTCTCCTAATTTCCTTTATTTTCATAAATAAATGTGCCAAATTGCCTTTTTACCTTTTAATGCCTTTGCCAATTTTCCTTAGCCAAAACACACATCTAGTGATGTCCACTATCATATATTTTCCCAACATTAAGCTTGGAATAAGTGTCCCTTAACCGTGGTCTTATTTTTCCTTTATTAACTTTTATTATGTGAACTTTTCACCAGGGTTGTTACAAACTTGTATGAAATTGTTAAGAGATCAAAAGGCTATAGAAGGGCTTCAGGATTTCATAGATTCTTGTGCATCTAAAGAAACGCCATGAAGTGAGATGTGCGCAACAAATAATTTGCATCGACACAAGAGATCCAAAAGAGATATGAGGCTTAGTGTGTAGATAGGAGTATATGACATGGATAAAATTATTCTAGATCTGGGATCTGATGGTAATGTCTTGATGAAGCAGGCATGGGAATTAATGGGTAAGATTAATATACAGTGGCCTCCTATTCAGTTAAGGATGGAAAATCAACAAAAGATCTTCCCTCTGGGAAGACTACCATGTGTCACAGAGGATATTGAAGGAGTTCGCACTACTACTGGTTTTGAAGTAATAGAGATTGTCAATTAGAGTAACCCTTATCCTGCATTTCTTGGAATTGACTAGGCATTTCATAATATGGCCATAATTAATTTGAAGAAGAGACAAATGATATTTGAATGAAACAATATGAGATTAATTGTTCCCTTGGAACCATCAAAAGGAGTAAGATATATAGAATGAGTCAAACAAGAATACTTCACAACTGACATAGACAACATCTATCAAATGATAGCAAAGGAACAAGAATGTGTTAACCCTACTGCAGAGGGAAATTTGAGTTGGAAGAGTGATAATTCTTGTACCTCCGACTCAGAATAAGAGTTGGAGAACTGGCAGAATAGGTTGCATGAAGTATCCACAAGGCATTATGCAATAATTACTAAATTAGTTCATTGTATGATATCTGAGGTTGGTAACCTTCCTTCTTATGATGGCTTAGGTGATGTAAATACTTTTATTAATAATTATGAAAAAAATTTCCATAAAATCAAAGGTTTCCAGCCTTGGATATAGCCCTGAAAGTTACCCTTGCTAGATGGTGGAATTCACACAAGAAGAATATAGGAGGTTAATAGGAATGTCAAAGACTAATGTGGATAATATTTGGATAGATAAATACAGAGATGAAATAAAATATGATGGTGAAACTAATACTATGAAGCACATCAAGTTATGTGCTACTACATGGAAGGAGATTCCACATCAAGAATGGGTACATGGATTCATTCATATATTAAAGACAATCCCTAAGAATTGGTACCTAGAAATGGAGCTTCGACATGGTATAGTAAACTAGGCAGACATGGTTGATGGCTCCATATTAACATTCAACTTTGTGGATGATTTCCCATATATATATTTGGCCCTTTAGATAGCCAAGAAGAGGATCTTTGAGAATGTAACCCCACTAACATGGAATCAACCTGATTGGGTGGTGAAGATAGAAAATGGACCAGAATTCTATATTCTTACTGCAGATGAAGAAGAAGATCCTTGCAATATTGATATAGTAGAGTCAGAAGGATAGTCCAAAGTAACTGGAGCTAAGCTAGATATACCAGATATAACAAAGCCATTGAAGACCAAGAACTTGAACATAGGGCCAGAAAGGGAACCCAAGTTTGCAACAATGGGAGACTACGGGGATGAAGAGACAATCAATAAAGTTACATAGTTACTTCATGAATATCAAAAATTGTTTCCCACCAAGTTTTCGGAGATGAAGGGTATAATAGGAGATCTAAGAGTTATGAAGATTCTCCTTAAACCTGATGTGAAACCATTCAAACAAAGACCTTATAGGCTAAACCTAAAGTATAAAGAGAAAGTAAAATTAGAGCTTGATAAAATGATAGTAGCAAGAATTATTGAACCAGTAGAAGAATCAGAATGGGTGAGTCCTATGGTGGTGCAAGAGAAGAAGACTCAAGGAGAAAATAGGATCTTTGTTGATCTGAGAAAGTTGAATGATGCATGTCTACATGATCCCTTCCTACCCCTTTCAAATATGAACTTCTAGACAATGTAGGAGGCCAATAAGCTTACTCATTTGCAGATGGATTCTTAGGTTATCAACATATTAGGATTTCACCTGAATATTGACATAAGACCAAATTTGCTACATAATGGAGCTCATACCAATACACAATAATGCATTTTGGATTGAAAAATGCCCTTGCTATATTTTCTAGGGTGGTGGTTGCAAATTTTAAGGAATACTTCCACAAGTTTTTAGAGGTATATTTTGACGATTGGAAAATGTTTGGATTGTTGAGAAAAAAATGTTTAAAGTTTAAGACTTGCGCTCGACACATGTAGAAAATATAAGATCTCTCTGAACCTAAATAAGTGCATATTTTGTGTACCTTTCGGCATATTGTTGGGACATATTTTTTTTAAGCAAGAACTAATGGTGGACCCTGCTAAGATTGCTATCATTGTGAACTTGTCTCCACAGATGATAGTAAGACATCTTCACACTACGTTTGGACATATTGGGTATTACAAGAAGTTAATCAAGGGGTATGCTCAGATCACTACACCTATGGAGAAGTTGTTCAAGAAGGATGTAACTTTTCATTGGAATGGAGAATGTTAGAAGAGCCTTGACATATTGAAAGAAAAAATGGTAGCTATGCCTATACTAGTAATCCCTGATTAGAATAAGGAATTCCATGTCCATGTGGATGCCTCTTGTATAGATTTGGGAATAGTATTGGCACAACTTAGTGAAGGAGACATTGATCATCCTATAGCTTTTTCAAGTAGAACGCTATCTAAAGCAGAAAATAACTACACCACCATATAAAGGGAAGGACTGGCCATGGTATATTGTTTGCAGAGGTTTATACACTATTTTTTGGGGTCACATTTTAAAATGTTTACAGATCATTCTACATTGAAGTACTTGGTTAATAAGCATGTCTTAGGAGGTGGTTACTGTTTTTCCAAGAATTCGACTTTGAGATCATTATTAAACTAGTGAGACTGAATGAAGCACGTGACCATCTGTCAAGATTGGAAACAATGGAAGAGCCAACTAGCATAGAGGATAATCTCCCTGATGTGCACTTATTTACAATCAGATTTGCAGATGACTATTTCATAGATATCATTCAATTTTTGACTACATGAATGGATCCTTCAGGGTATACTATGTAACATAAGAAAGAATTAGTAATTAAGGAAGCTGACTTTTCATTAATCATAAGATAGTTATATATGATGGAACCATATGAGTTACTCCACATATATGATCCTAAACATCAAAGATAGATGATTCTAGCAAAGGCTCATGGGGGCTCAACTAGTGGACACTACGCAGGAAAGACTACCACACAAAATATTTTGAGAGAAACATTGTGGTGGCTTAACTACATAACGGTGCAGAGGAGTACTATCGAGCATGTGATGTGTGTCAAAGAACATGAAAGCCTTCCAGAGGAGATGAAATGCCATTGGTACCAAAAATTACATTGCAGGCCTTTGATAAGTGGGCCATTGATTTTTTTGGACCCATCAACCCACCTGGAAAGAGACCGGTGCAAGGTACATAATTACAGGGACTGGTTACTTGACAAGATGGGATGAAGCATAACCAGTAAGGGACTGCAATGCAAAGACTATTGCAAAGTTTATTTTTGAGTACATATTGTTTAGATTTGGATGTCCGAATATTTTGATGAGTGACCAAGGTTCACACTTCGTAAATAAGACTATTGAAGCATTGCCGGAGGAGTTCCAAGTTTATTATTAGAAGAGTACCCCTTATCATCCTTAGGTCAACGGAATAGTAGAAGCATTTAATAATATTTTGGAGAATGCACTTACTAAGGTATGCAATGTGAATAGAGATGACTAGGACCTTAGAATTCCAGTAGTATTATAGGCTTATAGGACCACATGTACAAAGTTAATAGGCCAGACACCCTTCAGGTTAGTTTATGGGAAAAGTGATGTGATTCCCATGGAGTACATCATGCCTAGCTTGAGTATTGTAGCTTTAATAGATATGGAAGACCCTAATATAATGGAAGAAAGTCTGTCACAGTTTCTTGCTTTGGAGGAAGATAGATTTGTAGTAGGATTTCATCAGCAAGTACATAAATCAAGATAAAAGGCCTGGCATGACAGACATGTTAAGGAAAAGAAGTTCTAGGTAAGAGAACTTGTTCTCCTTTATGATTGTAAGTTTGTAAAATGTCCAAGAAAATTCAACATGCATTGGTTGGGCCCATACATTATCAAGCATACCACTAATGGAGGCACAGTTCAATTGGAAATGTTAAATGGAGAATTGATTCAAGGAAGAGTAAACGGTAGTAGATTGAAGTTGTACAGGGAAAACCCTGCCCCTACAGCTTCACTCTGAAGAAGAAAGGAGAAACGTCTTAGTGCCACGTATATTTGAAAGTGGGAACTGAACTATAAACTACGCCACAAAGAGAGATTTGACGTAGGAAGTTACTTTGCTACAACCTAGATTATGTCAAAGTTTTTAGTGGTCTCGACGTAAGAAGGGTGGCTTCCTACAATATGGGTTGCGTTGAAGTTCATCAGAAAAATATGACCGTTAAAAGGGAAAGTTAACGTTAAAATGTGTGGAAATTTTCATTTATGACGAAAGATTGACCGAAACTAGTGATAGATATGTAAGTAATGAACACAATATGAGCTAATGATGGGGTTAAAAATTCATATTTGTTATAAAAATTCGTGTCCCGCCCAAATTTGGCATTTTGTTGAATTGAGAATTCTAATATTGCCATTGCGAAGAAGTTGTAAAAATTTTCATATGAATATCCTGAAGACTGAAGAATTCATTCGTATATTTAATGAGAAGCGCTTAGCCGGAGTCATGGAAGCAGCATATGAAGTAGTAGCTAATATTCCCACACTAGCATCAATCGCAGTAGCATCATCACGCACACAATGGTGATTCCCACGAAAGAAAATACCCAAAGGGCAGAGAACAAAGAAAAAATAGGATAAGAGACCTGTTGAGCAACCAGAACATGTGAGAGATATTGAGGAAGAAGAAGAGCAAGAGAAAATGGAAACGGATGGCACAACATTTCCATCCCCTCTCCCACCATATATTCCACTAAGGAAACCAAATGAAAAACAAGTAAAAGAGTTGAAGGATGTGAAGTATGGCACCTTCACACCTTTATTGCCGGAGTCAGTACCATTTGCTAGAGAAACCCTTGGGAAGATTCCACAATTGAATTTCAAGGACTATGATTTCAACAATAGAGAAGAAATACCCGCAATGCACACTAGATAGATATTTAAAACAAGGGAATTACCCTGAGAGTGGTGTGACAAGGTTAGAACCACAACAATGGGTAGATGGATTGGCATAGTCGGGGTTGATGAACATGTTGAATGTGATGCACATCGATAGAATTTGAGGGAGCACGGCTTGTGTGAGACAAACCAATGGATGGGAAAGAGGATCCCTACCAACCCAATGCTGATATGAAGAATAAAAATACTATTGTATCCAAGGCAGAACCATGCAAAATAATTTGTTGGGAAAGATGAGGGCAGAGTAATAACTAAAAAAATGAAGAACAATTTCAAACTGACAAAAGGAAAGAAAGATTATGATATCAACTAGATCGGTGACCAAGGTGTTTGCTTTGTGGCACACATATTGGCTGGAAAAATCATGAGGAAGTGTCGAGATAATGAAGTCCCTACATTGGTGTTTTCATTGGTTATAGAGTGTACTAATGGGGTTCAGTACAATTGGGCCATGTATCTATGCTAAGGGTTTTTGGAAAACTCCTGCGAGGCTCAGGAGAAAGGCACTGCATATCATTATACATGGTTTTGAAGCCGTGCGGTATGCCTCGCTATGGTGTACCAGTAAATCGGCGCGAGAACAGGAGAACATAATGTTTTTTGTATTATACCATATGGAATTACACATGTTGGTGAACTAGTATGCTTGCCTTTCACCGAGCTTATACCAATAGTATAACAATGTCACGAATTTTAAAGCTGACTTCCACAAAATTTACATACAGGCTCGTAGGGACATAAAGAACAAATGACATCTCTTTCCATATTTAGTGACAAAATATGATCTCCTAGCTTAGATACAATAGTGGCCCCCTGAGTAGATGACTGTGCTAGAGATACAGGCAGAGGATAGTCTTCCAAAGGAGGACACAACATAACACAAGGAAGCTAGTGGGAAGGATAAGGATGAGCACGAGTCTGAACAAGAGGAGCAATACGACGAGGGTCACCAGGATCCTTCTGAAGGTGATGAGCAGAATGAAGAGTCCAAAAAGATAGAGACATACCCAACTGTCATAGAGAAGAGGAAGGGAGGTTCACAAGATGCAACAAGAACCAAAAAGAAGTATAAGGCAGACTAGACAAAGGACATAACACTAGTGGTCCTCACCGAGGGGGACATGGATAAGATTGGGGATAAAATTAAGGAAGCAACATTAGAATCATGGAATAAGTTAGAGGATATCTGTGACACACTTCTAACTGGCATTTAAGAGCGCATTGAAGAAATTAAGATTTTGGTACAGACCGTTAGACATCCAGTGCATGAGGAAGAAAATATTTGAGAGGAAAGATCAATAGAGTCCACACCTGCAGCATGGATATCACTGATACCTGCCGGAGCCATACAACTTGACTCTACTGAGGTACAACAACAGGCCAAAGAGTGGAGATATGTGAACATGAAAATCACATGAATACCATTGTAGAGATTACACAATTTGCATCAAGAGATCAAATATGAGCTAAAGTAGCACAAACAACTCACGTCGAAGTTAAACATACATGTAGAGAGAGAGTAAGCCTCACTGCAGCAGAAGATCAACCAGGTGATCCAGGAGAGGGATCAGGAAGTTCAACAACAACAGAAGCTTAAGGAGGTGGTCAAAGAAACATGCCCTAAGATTCTATACATTGAGGTCTGAGAAGAGGAACTAGTGGAGGACAAGGTCGCAAAGCGCAACCTTGAGGTAAAAATATACAAGGATAATATTGCAAAAGTGCAATTTAAATATGAAATACAAGTTAGTGAGCTTCAAATGAGGCTAAAAAAACCACACCATAGGAAGTGCAATAGTAGAGGGAGACCGACCTGAAGGCTACAATGTCCGACATCTCCGCAACAGTGGAAGACTATGGGAAGCTTTTGAATGAGAGCTTATAGATTTAGACTTCACTGTACAAAGATCCAGATGTGTAGAAACTTTGAGAAGACATTCAACATAAGCAACAATACCTAGAGGATATTCGAGTAACTATGAAGTGCATCTAGAGGAGATTTGAGAAACTGCAAAGACCTTACCAATATTTCAGAAGATCACCTAGATCAATGATGTAAATTCCCTCCAGAAGAAGATAGAGGAGCCAAGGAAGGAAGAGCAACTTTTGACAGAGAGAATTCAACCATGGCAGGATGAGGCTCTCCAACTATCTCAAGCAGTGGATGACAAGATTCAAGAGCTTCAACAAAGGGAGACAATGGTGATGTAGAAGGCTACAGAACCTACGATGGAAGAATTGTTAGAAGAAGTGCACAACAAAGAAAAGCAGGTCACAAACATTCTGCAATAGTTCAATAGTGCCTAAATCAACATTGCAGCAAAGTCCAGAGGAAAATCAGTTGAGTGATTCGGGAAGAGTCGCATTTGAGTGTTTTGGTCTTGTTGGGTGCAACCCAACTTGGCCTAGAATTTGGCAAAGACTTCACATTTTGTGGAGTAGAGCGCGTAGTGGAGTGTGCAGTAGAGCAGTGGAACGCGAAGTGGACCGTGTAGTGGAGCACTTGGAATATACCACATGGTGTAAGTGCTTCAGGGTGTGTTGAAGCCCCTTTTATTTCTAAAATCACATGATTTTGTAAAGGATTAATGGGTTTTGGGACCATAGTTGCTTGTTTTAGGTATTCCATGGTATTTGGACCATGATATTTTGATGATGTAACCCTTCGATGTAATAGTATGTATAAGGAAAAATAATAAGAATAGAATCATCTATCTTTGGATACAGATCAATGTTGTGGTTGTATTATTGTGATATTTAGTTTTATAGTAAACCAGAGGCTCTATAGTTGAGTGCGCAGAGGCTTGAGTTCGCAGATGGGTGCACAGATAGCCTGTAGCTTAGTGCGTAGGAAAATGAATTTTTGTTGTTCTAAGATTCATTATATTAGCAACAGTTCTTGTGGATGTAAGCCCACATTGGGGTGAAGCACGGTAAATTGGTGTTTCATGTGTATATTTTCTTATTATCTGTTGTAGAGTAGTAGTTATTACAATTGCATTTTACTTTAAGCACAATTTATGGTTTTATATGACATGTTTATTTATGTAATATAATGTGGCGAAGTGATTTATGAATGATAAGAATAATAAAACATAATAATACCACATCCCATAATCCTTCAAGGCTACAGAAACCTCGTTCTGCATCCTCACATAGTCACTTTGTGTGAGACTGCGATATGCTTATAGGTCGTTGACGAAAGGGCTAGTGATTGAGGTTTTTTTTTAGTTCGTAGTATAGATCGAACCTGGGTCAACCCAAACCAAATGAACAAGGATGTTGAAGAAACATATTTTATTGGTACTAAAAAGCCTTAGTAATCTAGGCTATCAAGTATGATGCGAGAACCCTTCTCTCCTGCCAATTCTTGGTCTAGTATGTATAATTCCCAACGAAAACCCAAACAATTACAATATTGAGCAGGTCCATGGCAGCCTCTCAACCCTCATTTCATTCAATACCTTGTGCCCTGGCCATAGTGACTTTTCACTTCGTGGCCTTAATGATCGTGAGGGCCTGTTTTCCTTAACCAAATTCTTTTACAAATCCCAATGCAATAACAACATCTATAACTTCCTTCTAATGTACCCATGAACAATCCTTCATTGTGTCCTTAGCTACTTGTAAAACCCAACCCTAACCCTAATAATAAGGTAGTGCAGTAGGTTGAAACTCCAATTCTCCCCACCTACTGTATCTCACCTGTGGAATGTAATGACATTCAATTATGATCGAGAAGGGTAGTGACCTCCATTGCTTCTCCTATTATAATGGAGAATGAGGAAGGAAATCTATTAGGGTAAGAAAACATAGTTCAAGTATTTTTAGGAAGGTAACAGGTTGTAACAATGAATGTTACCATAGGCGTTGAAAAAATTGATGAAAGCATAACAGTCAACACTACTACCAATACTACTATAACAACAAATATTATTTTAGCTGCGAAAGTTGTAAAAAATGCTAGAAATGAGACTTCTTTGTTCCCTCATTACTCTGAAAGATTAATCAAGGTCAAGGATACCTGTTGTTAGTTTCAGTCTTTCCAGCCTTCCTCCAGTGATCAAATATGCTCTTACAAAGTGATTTTGAAGTGTCAAGGTCAAATTTTGTCATTTCAGTGAGTCTTCAAGCAAAATTTGGTCACTAAGCATTAGGTCTAGGGTTTGCTCTCACTCTTTTCAAAGTTGCCCAAATGCCAATCTATGTCACTATTTATCTAAGTCTATCATCATTCATATGGTTTTCATTATCATCTCAGTGTCTAATGAGTCATTTTACGCCTTGTTCATGCTTCAGCTGCGCCTAGGTAAGGTCATTTCCCTCTCCTAGGGTTTTGAAGGCAATTTCTCTTGGACGGTCAAATCATTGGCAAAATTTGTTTCCTGATGTTCATACACCTTCCCCTATCCTTAAAGTACCTTACCAAATGCTTCCCATCACTGAGATTCCCCAAATTCCTCATTTTCGCACAAACCCTAGTTTCTAGCTACAACCTGGCAATTTTCTAGGTTGGGCCTGTGTTTTTCCCTTTTGGACCCCTTCCCCTGACTCAATCTCTGAGATTCCACTTTCCCCTTCTTCCTAACATCCCTCCCTACTTCCAAACATTTCCCAAAGAATTTAGAAGCCCCTTATCCCCTTCATTTTGCTTCGTTTTGACAAAATTCCTTGTTTCACACATCGGGATAAGTTTCACTCAAATCGTGTTTTAGAGCAATAAAAGATGAATTTGGGAAAATTGAGAGAGGTTTTTGTCCACAACATGCGAAAGAAGAAACAGATCATTCACTTTTTGCACAGGTGTCATGGTTTTAGAGAAATGTCGAAATTACAATCGCCAGATCCAAGAAGGTTGGCCAAGGCACTAAAACGACAGAAAAGGCCCGATCCCCTCCACATCTTGGCTGAGGCTTCCTTGAAGGAGAATGGTGCTAAATGACTCAACCCCAGCAAAAATTTCAAAAAATTTTGAGCATTTTTGGTCACTTGTGAATTTTTGGTCAAAAAATAGGTTTTCTCCACCAACGAGTCGCGCACCGTGCGCGACCCTTTCGATGGGAAGGTCAATTTCAGGAAAAGTTTGCATTTTTGGATTTTTCAGGACAAAATACACTTGATCAGCAAGTACCAAGAAATTTCACCAAGTTTTGAGCCTCCATAAGGTCAAAAAACAAGAAAAAAATGACTTTCTGCCACCTTTTTGACACACAGGAAGCAATCTTGGGAGATTGCCATTTTGGAGGGGAAAATAGACACCAAATTCAGAAATTCCACTTGGGTTGGAAATTAGACATCCATAAATTTCCAAAAAGCCCACTTTTGACTCATTTGGACACCTAGAAGTGCCTCAAAAACTGCTCCAAAGGCGCGCGACCCGTTCAGAATCAGGGCGCGACCCATTGGGCAATTTTCACAGAAATGCACCTACAGCTCAGCAAGACGCAGTTTTGACTAGGTTTGACTTTTTGGAGTGGATTTTGATCCTACTTGATGTAAATGATTTAATTTTATGATATTTTTACACTCATTTATCTCTTCTAGAAGATTCATTCATAAGATAGGCAAAAATTTAATGAATGAATTGGTTCCTAGCTTATAGAGGCAAGTTGTTTTGACTGCCTAGTTTTCAGTGCTCAGTTTGGAATTGGTTGAAACAGCTCCTAGGATAGTGAGCTTGACCCCTAGAGGCAAGGAAAGATATTAGCTTGCCTATATTATATACTTTCTTGGTCATTTTCATGGTTGGACTCTTGAGGGAGAAAGCTTCTATTGTATTACTCATTGTATCTCTGCATTTTTGGCAAAGGAAGAAAGACCAGGGTTTTGCAGTCCTTTTTGGGATTCATGTGGTTACATGTATTGATGGTGTGTTTCTCTTTGTACTTGTAAGTTTGTTATGTGAATCATCTTCTTACTTTTTCTTCTGCAAATTAGGCAAATGAAGTGTTAAGGTAGAATTCATGGTTGTTATGCTTTGCCTTTAAGTTTGCTTAATATCAATGTTTTCAGCTGTTTAAGGAGAATTCAAGGTGCTTGCTTGCTCTCCTTAGCTCCTCACCAGCCATTCTCATCCATCCAAATCTTTCAAAGGCATCAATACAGTCTCCTACCTCGCCCCAAAGAACCCCCTGCGAAAACTGTGTCCAATCCCCGCACCCAAAATTGCCTTTCCCCAATTTTCCACCAAAACCCTAAAAATCCCAAATCAAACCTTTTTATCAGTTTACTAGCCTAAAATTAGTGTTCTTTATTGGTTATCTCTGCCCGTTGAAGATCTTTGCCAAGATAGACCGGAGAGAGCCCTCTCCTGCCCTGTAGGGCTAGCTACGACGCTAAGTGGTTTGATGTTGCCTTGGAGTTTACCTTTTTCAGCCTGAGGTGAAATTCCAAGTGCTAACAGATCCTATTAATGCAATGTAACTACTCTATTCTATTTTCTAGGGAGTGCTCCCCTTTCATCTTGTGCATTTTAACGCATAATGTTGGTTCATAGTCCAACTTAGTTCCACACTTTTTATGACTTGATAGAATGCTTTCTTATATTCTAATACTAATTTTGTTGTGAATTGCAACTACTCTGATTCATATTCCCTTACATGTGTAACTTCCCTGGAATCCGTTGTGTATTCGCTCTTGGCTTTAGACTATGTAATGTATGCATATTGAAACTATGTTTGATCTATATAAGACTATGCATGTTTTGTTATATGTATTCCAGGTAAAGTATCAATGTGTTATTTTCCTATCTAATGCATAATATGTAATGTTGTCAATCTTGCTAACACATATTGTAAATTTTTCCTGTTCACCAGTGTATTTATTGTCAATCATGTGCACTAACTCATAACCCTCTAGACAATCTAGTCAATCCTCAACATATAACACACCTCGAAATCATATAATTAGTCTTGTCAACCATGATATTACTGCATAACATTTCGACAACCAAGTCTAACCACATGTGTCATAACACTTCGATAACATTACTAGATTACGTAACGGTGTCATCGACCCTTCAAATGTAGAAATTATCCATACTATCCTACTTGTGTCAATCCCATGTCCTGGTAACACATAATGCTTATATTATGGTCACAAGTTCCTAAAAGTTGAAATATACTTGCAATTTTTCATTTTTTTACTTTGGATGGAGGCACCATCTCCATCTTTGATGTTTATTCATGCTTATGTTCATTTGTTTGATTTACAAGCTATTGTTGTCTTTGTGCTTTTGTTATTCTCTAGATTTAAACATAAGAATGTCAAAGTCAGAAAATAAAGACTTGTAGTCTTAATTGTGCCCAAAATATCAAAACAAGCTCAATCTTCTTCCAAGGCATAGTTATAAGCTTCAAAACAAAGGCATGCCTTCTTTTATGCGAGATCTAGAAATTTTGGTGCTTTATCCCCTTCTGAAGTGTCATGTTTGTCTTTGTATGCAATGTTAATATGAATCCTTCTAGCACACAAGACTATTATAACAATTAGTGCCATGACTATATTCTTGACTTTCTCAATGTTCCAACAAGCACTAGTAGCTGAAGGTAACAATTGGGTAGTGGAGAGCCAGGAAATGCAAATAAAGATGCAAACAAAACTTGAGAAAAATTCTTTCCACTTTCAAATTTTGCAAATGATGGGATCTTAGTCCACTGAGAAATATTCCTTGAGGGGTATGTGACATTGTTATTGGATCAGGGAGGACATTTCACTATCATCACTACACATTCTATTTCATTCTCTTCCTCCACACTTCATTAACAATATCATCATCTTTCACTTGAAATCTATTAGTGACCCCTTCCTTCTCCCATGAAAACCCTCCTTTTCTGAGAATTGATTCTTATTTTCATTACAATGTTTAATATTCCTCTTTTAGTAAGGAATTAAACTTTTTCCAAGATTTTGCATTAGCATAAGGTTCTACAATATATCTACACCTGAAGTCTACTATAAAAAATTAGTGGGCATGTGGGGAAGTATTGACAAGTTTTTCAATTCTTATTTCCTTGTAGAATTAATCCCAAATAGATTAATCTTTCTTCTCTTATCCAACTATTTTTGGTCACAATAAATTCAACTCATTTTGCATAGGTCCCTCCAAATCTTGTTGCATTGTAGAATTAATACCTAAGTAGACAATGATAGACAAAAACCTAACTATGGTTTTAATGAAGATTGATGGATGGATATTTTAATCGTGTTGGATAAAAATGCTCACTAATTCATATCCTATTCTTGTAGGAGTCCAAGGATGGATGCCACTAGTCAAATAAATAAAATTCCCCCCCTCATTTAAGCAATTAATAGTGTCAATAATAACTTAATTGTTATTCATTATCATTTAATTTTCAGATTGTCTACCTTATACCTCTGTCATCATGTTATATATGAATCTTCAAATCATTCCTCATAAAATGTTATAGTTGATCCATATAAAATGTCAAGTTATTTAAAAGACAAACATGGTAATTAGGTGATGTTCCTTAGAATTAAGAAGGGATCCATAGAACATATGTTATTGTGTCACTAACTAATTTGAAACCGAATTCATACTTTTGAACAGTTCAGTATGTACCATTTGACATGGTCCTTCATTAGTAATATGATATGAGATCTCTTTTTTATTGGATGATCTCCATTGGATCCATATGAGATCATATGAAGAACGTGGTATAACCTACTCATGCTGGCATAGATTGGATTATCTTCACAAGTGATTGCACAAACTTATTAAAGGTGAGGTGTGCCTATGTCTTGTCTTTGCAACAATGTGGTGTCAAACTGGAAAATGGATCCAAGCATTCTTTAATTGGATTTTTTGAAATATATGTTCCCATAATCACTCCTCTATGATGGAAAGAAAACTTTAACTTCTTCTCTCCTGTAAAATTACACTAAAATTAATCATATATAGGTGTCTCCAAAGCACATATGTGACATTTTCCAACTTGATCTTTAGTTGGTTGAATGATTTATTATTGTCTTATTCCTAAACAATGAAAACTTTTAGATATGCACATTGTCTTTAAATTCATGCTCAAAGAGGTTCCTTTTCACAGTGGAAGGTATCTTTTGAGAGCTTATCAACATTCTCTTCATTTCCTTGAGCTTATGCAATTCTTCTTATCTGTTAAACTTGTCATTAGATTTTAGGCACTAAGACAAACCATGATTTTGTTATAGTTTCATCCTAAGTGAAACCTCATGCTAGTCAAGAAGTTGTTATAAGCTCCCCATAAGACCATGTTGACTTCAATTTTTCATTGAAGTCACTTACTACTCTTTCCAAGCCTTGGTAAGATGTTTGCTAATAGGAGAATATTATTTTCTTTTCCATATTTTGGTGGGACGTTTTCTGATATGTGCATCTCCTTTTGGCTGCTTGTTTACTCTACTTTGAATGACCACCTCCATTTTTCTAGTTTTCTTTAAAGAACTAGACAACTTGCAATATTTGGAGATATGGCCAAGATTGTCACATATATAACATCTTATGTGACCAAGAAAATGGGAAAATATTTGTGTCTTATTGTGTTGTTATCCATCTATGAACTTTCCTTTCCATACAATGCACCCCCATTCCTTTGCATAATATTTGCAATCAATAGCCTTATGGACAAAAGTATTTCATGAATGACAATAATAATAAAAAGAAATTGTATACCTGATGGTAGATGATCTTCATGAGAGGAGGGAACTTCATTGATTTCTTTCTTAGATAACTTCCTTTTTAACTGCAATTTCTATTGATAAGCCTTGATTTGACTACTCCTACAATCAACTACAACATGCCTAAATTTATGGAAATTTAAGCACTTAAAAGCTTCCAATAGAGGAGTAAAGGAGTTGTTATTCCTCCTTCAGAATCTTGCAAGATTCCTAAATTAATCTCTAGGAGTAGATGGCATTCTTGCAAGAAACACTTTCTTTGTCTCATTCCTCGGTTATTGCTTTTGTTGCGCTTGTTCTTGCTTTCTTCCTTGCTAAACATGTTTCCATCTTCTACTATAGGCCTTTATGATACTGCTTCATTATCCCCTATAGTTTCCTTTGAGCTAGTTCTACTATTTTCTAACTTATTTCTTGTTGAAACTACTTCAACTTCTAATCTTTCACATTGTTCCTTTCTTTCCTTCAATTGGTTTTTCATTACTTCTTCAACTCTCCTTGCCTCTTCTAATTGGATTTTCAACTTAATAATTTCTTCTTTAAAATCATGCTCTCTTTCTTCAAGTATTTGAAGAAGTTTCTTCTCATATATGTTTTCCATTTAGAGCCTTTCTATTTCAACCTAGGCTGAGTCAAGCTTAGCTTGGTCTTCATCTGTCTTTTCCTTTTGACACTAACTCTTTTCACACTAGGAGAATAGATGTCATTAATTTGAACAATTTCTTTGTGAGAGGGTTTTTTTTTTTCTTCTCTTTTTCTCAGCTATTTCTATTGGTATCTCCTTCATGTGCAACCTACAACTAGTCCCATATATATTTTTCATATTTGAGATCTATTACCTTGTCAAGATCCATATCGTGGAATTTGTTGTAAATTGTACATTTAACGTAAGAATTCCACTGTTGAACTTGTTTTGAAGGGGGGTTTTCACCATAACTATTAGTAACTACCTTCCATGCTTCAAATCTATGAGAAATTAATTCATATTTTACATTCTCTCTCCATTCCTGAAAGTTTGTAGCACTAAGAAAAGGCACACTTTGATGATCCCCGATTCAACCAGGTTTACAATCTAATGGTCAAGCTGCACCTAAAGGAACAAGGCTCTAATACCAATTATAGGATAATTGGTTATACTAATGGGGGTGGGGGGCAGGAGGGGGTGGGGGTGAATCAATATGACGCTAATTAGATCATTATTAACCACTTTTTACTTCTCATTAAACAATTAACTTATCCATTAATTAACTATATGAGTAGCATATCAAAAAACAAATTACATGAAAATGAAAATGAAAACCACATACGTAGCACAATCGTAATGTATGAACACCAAGGGTTTTAGGTGGAAATCCTTCCAAGATAGAAGCCACTGAATACTTTGTCTTCTTATTCTTATTAATCTTCTTTTACAATGTATTGGAACCTACTAGTATGTAAGCACCAACATGTGAAATATGCAAGAACCCACTCCCTCTAGGCTAAGACTTGATGGAAGGAACCACTTCCACAACTATTTGAAAACCACGGGGGTTTAACTCAATGAATTAATAAAATAGCATGTGTGTTCATGGAATTCTAAACAATACCTTAAATTGAGTACATATTGGAAAATACCTCTTAAAATCACTTTATTTAAACCCCTACCAATACAAACCCGATACACCTTCCCAATTTAAAAAGCCCCTACTTTCACTAGATATTGTAAGTATCCACTTTTTTCATTAACATTTTTTATACCCCTTTATATTTATATCCCTTTATTTTCATTAACAATGGTAAGCAAATTAAGCACCTAGAAAGAATAACCTAATACTAGGTAGCTGAAAACTTGAAAGTTTCAATTAAAAAAAGGCAGATATAAGTTGGTTGATTTACAAATACATACTGTGGAAAATTTGAATGGAAAATACATATATTTGAACTCTCAATTGCATCTATCTTCTATTGAATAATGAAAAAGATACACCACAACAATTCAAAACAAAACCTTGATAACCAACACAATGACACACCTTTCATCTCGCTTATAGAATTGGAAGAGAAGAGAGTAAAATGAATATGGACACATACACAGTCCTATCTAGTTGGAAATTTTCAAATCATATCCCTAATATGATCACCTATTGCACCATATTTGCATGGTAATAGTTCCAATTAAGTGTGTCTCAATCAAAAGATGAATTGGAGCATGTGAGCATGCATCCCTTCCTTGAGATATGTGTCCTCTACCTAAGATGGGAATTTCTCATGCATAAGTATTCTACTTAACTAAGGATATGGATCCTCATAGTAAGAATACATAATGCATGTTAAAAATAACAAAATAAAAACTCTAATAATAGAAAAATTCTTATCCAAAACTGAAATTACTAAATTTGAAATAACATCTAAACTGGAATTACTTGAACCAATGATATGTGTGCCCTTAGCATGCATGCATCCTCTTCCAAATAATAGTATATTTCTCTATATCTTGTGTCATGCATGTTCCCTCTACCAAGAAATAGATGGTATCATTGTTTCCTTCACTTTCATTCAGCCTGATCATCACTAGTGTAAGGAAAGGGTGAAGGTGCAATATTTGTTGTCTTCTCTATTGCCCCATCATTAGGAGGATCACTAGTTGAGCAACAGGTAAAAAATATTAACACACGCATTAGAAATATATCATAGAGGTAATAATAATGTGATGCATTTCTGTTCTGGAGCAAGGTTGCTTGGGAGTGGGAGCGGAAGTGGTAAGTGAGAGTAGAAGTGGGAAGTGGGAGTGGAAGCAGGAGTGAGGAGTATGTAGAATGATGAATTTTTTATAAAAAAATGTAAAAACATAGATTAAACCATATAACATAATACATCTAGTAGTTATACTCTTCATCAACCACAAGTCCACAAATTACAAGTTCTCATTTATATAGCATGTAAGGGTACACAAAAACAAAATAACATTGAGTGTAATCCATCTCTGAACCAACCATAGGCTCTGGATGGCCTGGATACATCAAAAAATGGACTCTATATGGCCTCCAACATTAAAAAAAAAAAATAAATAAATAATAAATAAATAATAATAATAATAATAATAAATAAATAAATAATAATAATAATAATAAAATCATCCTACAACAAATACCTACATATCATCAAAATCATTACCTATTTTGGGATTTTTTCATTAATATCACCCTCTAAGCATTAACATAGGATAGAAAAAATGTAGCTTGTAAGGTCAAGATTTTATTTGAGTAACAGGTACATTTTTAGTAGGGTCATGATAGAGGAGGTTGACAATCAAAACCTCTAGCACCAAGGTACATAGAGGGCTTGGTTGTTTTGATTAAATATGAGTTCCATACCCTAGTACATCACAAAATCCAATGGAAAAACTAATAAGTCTGTTGGATTTTGAGTGAGATTTAAAATTCTATTTTCTCCATATGAAATCTAATGAGGTCAGAACCACTCTCAAACATCCTGAGTCATTTCATGGTAATGTTAAAAATTTAAGTAAAAGTAAAACTTTTACTTTAATAATTTAAAATTACCATGAATTGCATGTCAATCCTAGGGCCATAGGTTTGAATATTAGGCTACTATGGACCTACTAATACCATAATTTTTTCTTTCTCCCCCCCACTCTAGATACTCCCACAATACTCACGAACCTCGATTTATCTAGCCCACTTGTTTTTTGCCTCTACATGGCCAATGTATTGTATAAACAATACCTTGTAATACACACAATGCTACACAACATATAAAAACCCTTTAGTACCCTATTATATGCTGAAAATACTATTTCATTTTTTCCTCATTTTTTATTCCCCAATATGAATGCATGTGATATGGTATTGATTTATCAATGAATCCCCTGTGGTTGAACCATGAGGTTCAACAATGGCTAAAAATGGATTTCCCAGGTTGAAATCAACTGGGATTCTTCCTACTGCAAATTTGACATCTATGCAGTAATTTTCTAAACAAATAGTGGCTTTAGTAACTTCATACCGGAAGTTGTAAGTTGTATTCTTCTGTTCCTAGCCCTATGACTTCTCTTTTCCCTTTGTCCAATATTTTGCAGGAATTTATTTTTTATTATGCTATAAACAAGTTTCCGGATTCATATCGTATTCACTATTTTTACAATCGACGTTTCAAACAAACAATTATGGTTCACCTTGAAGATAAAAAATATATATGAAACTATGATCCACCAAGGTTACCAATAAATAGATAAAGGAGGTAGGAATAACAGTCGACAATAACCCTAAAATTATAAATTTTTATTATAAAGTAAAAATTAAGAATGTTTTGGAGATTAAAGCTAACAACATATAAGTTCTTATGATTTAAATGATTATTTAAAATATAAAATATTGAGAGAATAGGAATGTGAATATATATATATATATATATATATATAATAATATATATATATATTATATATATATATATATATATATAATATTAATATATATATATAATAATATATATATATATTAATAAATGCTTTGTTGATCAATTGATTATAATGTGTTAATAATTAATGTTATTAATTATATGATTTAATTTAATGGGGTTATCTATTAATAAACTCGTGTGACATATTATGAAAAATGTATAAAGTGATTGATGATGGGATAAATTCAGGATTCTTCATGGATGGGGAGGGAAGGTTTGGAAGAGATTGATTTGGATGTCAAAGTGGGAATCTAGTTCTCGCTTATGATCCATTCGTCATCTCGATTAAGGTTATTAGGGTGCTTGCTGATTTCTACGGCTTCTTTGAATTTCCTATGGAAGTAGCGACCAATTTTAACTAAGATAAAAGTATTTTCAATACAAATTTGATGCTTTGTTTTATCAAAATGATCCGCCAATGCTGAGGTCTTGGAACGATTATTTTTAATGTCAGAAAAATGTTCCTAGATTCTAGTGTTATGGATATGTTAGTTTCACATACATATGGTTTACCACAAGAACATGAAATTAAATAGACACCTTTAAGGCATTTAGGGTCGATGGTATCTTTTATAGAATTGAGGGAGCTTTGAATTGTGTTTAGAGGCTTGAAAGTGGTTAAAATATTATTTATTTTTAGGATGCGGGAGATTTTATCAGTGGTCCCCAAAATGTATAGGAGATTAACTTTTCCAACAATATTATCAAACTTTTTATTATTCTTGTCTTTTGTTTGCATTGTTTATAGCTTTACTGGCTTGATTCTGATGTACCCATTTTTTAAAATACTTTTGTAAGATGTTATTTTTCCATTTCTAAGTGTTCCTTGTTTGAGATTCTTAGAGCTCTCGTGACCAAAGTATTAAGGACTCCTAGTTTTTAGGTGGGATGATGATGAGAGGAGGCATGAATAAATTGTTCAGTGTGAGTTTTCTTTCAATGAACTTGGTGTGATATGGAGCCATCAGGATTTCTGGTGATGAGGATGTCTAGAAAAGGGAGCCTATCATTTACTTCCACTTCCATGGTGAATTTGATGGGTGAGGACACAATGTTTAATTGTTGCTTAAAGGTTTATAAGGTTTCTCTTCCATGAGGCCATATGATAAAAGTGTTGTCAACAAAACATTTCCATAATTTAGGTTTTAAGGGTGAAGTATTTATTGCTTTGGCTTCAAAGTCCTCCATGAATAAATTGGCAATAATTGGGGATAAAGGAGACCCCATAGCTACACCAAAAGTTTATTCGTAAACTTCACCCATGAAACTAAAGAAGGTGGAATTTAGGCAAGTTCCAATTAACTATGATATGTCAAGATCAGTTAATTTTCAGATAACCTCCATGGCATCATCAATGGGGATGTTGGTATAAAGTGAAGTTACATCGAAACTTACCAAAATGTCAATTTGATCTAGCTTGATATTCTTAATTTCTTCAATGAATTGGGGAGATTCTTTGACAAAGGAATCAATATTGCCAACTAGAGGTTTTAGTTTCTTGGAAAGATGCTTAGAAAGATGATATGTGGGTCCACGAATAATGATTACTATAGGTCTGAGGGGGATCCCTTATTTGTGAATTTTTGGAACACCATAAATCTCAGGGTTACAAGGGTTGCTAACTAATATTTTTTTATTATCTTGTATCTTACTTGATTTGATTAAGTTGCAAACATTTGTTTATTATCTTTAAAGGGTTCTTATCGAGTTTTCTGTAGCAACCACTATTGTTTAGATGATCCAACATTTTTTCATTGTATTCAATTTGTTCATGATGAATGTGGCTCCTCCTTTATCTGCTTTTAACACGATAATGTTGGGGTTAGAGTTTAAAGATTTAAGAGAGATATTCATGTTTGCTAATATTACTTTTGGGGGGTTTCAATTTCCTAAGAGAAATTAAACAATCCTGTCTAATTTGTACTTTAATGTTGTCAAGAAGGTCCTTGATGCCATATTCAATGTTGCAAAGGATGTCTTCAATAGGAAGATTCAAAGGGGTGATAGAAAAATTTAGACTTTTTTCAAAAGGTTTAATGTTGTCAAGAAGGTCCTTGATGCCATATTCAATGTTGCAAAAGATGTCTTCAATAGGAATATTCAGAGGGGTGATAGAAAAATTTAGACTTTTTTCAAAAGGTTGAGAATGTGTTCATTTAATTGGAGGTTAGAGAGTTTGATCACAAGATTTTTTGAAAGGTCAGTGTTATTAGGAAGGATTTCAAAAGGAGGGGCATTATAATAAGAAGGATAATTGTTTAATGAATTAATATTATTAAAATCGAACGATCCAAGCTGAGTATGTGATGGAGTGTCATTTTAAATATGGGGAGAGTGTACTTCGGTGTGTATGACATAATTGTTGTGATGATTATGATGGATATGTTGTTGGTTTATTTGCGATGATGCAGAGTTAATAGGGAGATGAGGGGAGAGTGCACCAGTGGATATGGACCATGTGGTATCCAATGATTCATGCTGAGTATAAGGGATAAGACACTAGTTTATCTACGATGTCAGAGAGTCAGCTGTGAGATGAGAAGAGGACGTACTAGGGGATATGGATTATACGAGAGTTAAATAATTTTGATGATTGTTACCCATATTACAACGAGAAAGCTTAGGACGTCCCATGATAACATTCTCATCGAATATGATCTCAGAGTTCGATTCCAATTTAATTACAAGTGCAATGATGTTGAGGGTATCGAAACTATTGATCTAGAATGACATATTACGATCGAATAGAGATGTGCTAACCAGATTACAACGACAAAAATCAAGATTTCCCATGATAACGTTATCATCAAATCTAGTCTCAGAGTTTGATGTGCTAACCAGATTACAACGACAAAAATCAAGATTTCCCATGATAACGTTATCATCAAATCCAATCTCAGAGTTCGATTCCAATTTATTTACAGGTGCAGTGATGTTTAGGGTATTGAAAATATTAATCTAGTTATTGAATGACATATTTCAGTTGATTAGAGATTGTAATGAAACTATCTAAGAGGGATTAATTCTAGAATGAGAGGTTGGTTCAGAGTTCAATATATTCAAGGGCGAGTTATGAGAGATCAATATGCTAGGATATTTTCTATTCAGAAGTTTACAAAAATTTTGTGATTGTCTTTTACAAGTTAAATTCTCGAGTGTAAGAGCTTTCAAGTAGAAGTTGCATCGATTTTTTACCATAATTGAGGATTGATAAGGTTTGCAAAAGATGTGTGAAGATTAAGAGTTTTATGACAAAATGAATTAAGTTCAAACCTAAGTTTGTTTTTATTTCACCTCAAATAAGATCCAAGATAGCTTTGATGAATACATGATTGTTATAATGGCTTTTGAGTGAATTATTGACTTTGGCAAAAAATAGGAATAATCGAAGAGTTTCTACAACGCTTTAAGAACGGAATGTCAGTCTCTCTTTTCATTATGAGCAATCAGTATCGTTCAAATGTTCGAACTTTCTTCATTATGTCTATTTCATATTGGGTGAGTATTTCAGATTTTAAATTTCTACAACCATTTTCTTTAGGTTGTAAACAAGTTTACGGATTCATATCACATTCACTATTTTTACAATCGACGTTTCGAACCAGCAACTATGGTTCATATTTAGGATGAAATATGTATATTTCAAATGTGAACTTTCTTCATTATGCCCCTTCCATATTGGGTGAGTATTTTAGATTTTAAATTTCTACGACCATTTTCATTATGCTCTAAACAAGTTTACGGATTCATATTGCATTCACTATTTTTACAATTGATGTTTCGAACCAGCAACTATGGTTCATATTCATGATGAAGAAAGATATGAAACACTAATCCACCAAGGTTATCAATAAATAGATAAAGGTGATAAAAATAAGAACCGACAATAAACCTAAAATTAGAAATTTTATTATTAATTATTAATTAAGAATATTTGGAGATTAAAGTTAAAACATATAGTTCCTTATGATTTAAATGATTATTTAAACGATAATATTGAGATAATAGGAATGTAAGATATATATATAATATATATATATATATTATATATATATATATATATAATAATAATATATATATAAATATATATAATGGATATGAAAGAAAGGGAGAGAGACAGAAAGAGGATTCGAGAGCATTTGTAAGCCTACGGGCAGCATGGGAGAAAGAGGCCATTAATAAGAAGAATCAGGCCAGAGAAGGGAGAGAGCCTCGGATATAGTTTGCATTTATGTTGTATACAGATAATTGACTTTTAAGAGTGGAACTGTGAAATTGTTGCATTTTTGTGTTCTGTCATATACGTATGCATAGATATCCAAAATAAAAATTGCAAACATATTGACCGACCATTGATCATTGTAGGATCGATTGTGATCCATTGGTGAATGAGCTTATGTAGTATAGAGTTGTCGTATTTGTATAGATAAGGCCTGGCAGAGAAATTATGTTTTAACACAAAAAACCATCCAAAAACAAGCGGAACCAAGTCAAGAAAGTACAGGGGACTGGAGCACTCAGTGACCATTGGATCTCCTAGATCAATGATTCAGATCAAATGGAGGATAGAGCATGGTTATATCGCATGGGCAGAGTTTTGCTCAGAATTGTAGTTTTGCAAGAGGAAAATCCATTTACACTGAGTTTTCATGGAAAAACACTGAGTAGAGACATATGGCGCACTTAAAAATTCATACGCAAGAGTTTTGTGTGCTATTAGGTCCGTAGAACCCCAAATCAATTCAATCCTGTGTATTTCCTTATCGCATCGCCGAATGCCATTTATATAGAAAACTTGCACTAAAAGACTTAGCGTAACCATACAACGGACGTCAAAATTTATGCAGGGGGGAGCTTTGGGACTTATTGGGTCCATCACATATGTCACATCGGCACTTCGGAGCAAGAGTATGAAGTGCTAAGCGTAATTTCTATTGCCGAAAATGATTATGATATCGCATCGGACTTCCGATAAGGGAAGTGCTGATATATGGGACCATTGAGACTGCGATCACCAATATTGCGATCTAATCTGAGCCATCTAATTGGCCAGATCTAGATCTGTGGAGTTAACACATATAACTGTAAAAAAAGGGTGGAAAAGCTTTTTTTAGCATTTTAAAGGGTATGTGGTCTCGAAAGGGAAAAACATAGTTTTTAATTTTTTTTAAAGGCTTTTCACTTCCGATAGATCAAGCCTTAGTTTATAAAGGAAAAGGGGTGTTTGGCGAGGTGATTGGATGGATCATTTTTTATCCATTTGGAGGTTTTAAGGCTGGATGCCTGTAAAACGCTTCCAATCCATATATGTGGCATATAACTTTAAAGGGTCGTTAATAAGGGAAAGTTAAGTCCCTGTTAACACCCAGGTTGTTCCCTATGACTCCCAAGGGAATACGGCCGGGGTAACCACTAACCAACCTTTGGATTATAGATCCTAGCCTATCTATAATCAGAGAGGGCTCTCTCTTTAAGTTTCAGCTATGCTTTGTGGGTATCTTGGGCTAGTCTAAAGTTTCAGTTTCCTATTTGAGAATTTGGTTGATGAAATTTTGTTGTAAGAAGGGCATGAAGAGTTCAGAAGATGCTAATCCGTTGGGCATAT
>APFE031547851.1:0-18845 GCA_000404065.3 Pinus taeda
GGAAGACACTTCAAGGTAAAAATGGATCATGATAGTCTTAAATACTTTTTAGAACAAATATTATCTTTAGAAGAACAGAAAAAATGGGTCACAAATATGTTGGGTTATGACTTTGACATCATCTACAGAAAAGGGAAGAAATTTTTTGTTGTAATGCACTCTCAAGAAAGAATGAGGATGTGGAAGCATTGTTTTGTGCTATTTCTATTATCCAACCAGATTGGGTAAACGAATCAAGGGTTGAATGGAAGAAGGACAAAGAAGTGTGGCCACTCATTCAAAAGTTGCAGAATATTCCAATTCAAACAATATTTCCAGAACTTGAAGAGGAAGGGCAAATTAAATTGAAACCTGGAGCAGTCACAAAAACAAGAACCCGACAACTACGAAATCGATCAATTTCAAAGTATCTCATAATGTGGAAGAACTTACCCGCCAAATATTCCACATGGGAGGACAATAATTTTATACAGAAGCATCAAGAACTACTCAAGCGTTAAGGACAACACTTTTTGAAGGAGAGGGGCATGTTAGCCCTAATACTACTAGTGTAACCCCTTATTGTTACTAGTACAACCCCCTTATTATATTGTTGTACCCATGTAGTCCCCATATTGTTATTATTGTGCCCTATAGAAGCCCACTATTGTTATTATTGTGTCCTTACAATATTATTGTTATGTTGGCTTTGATTATATTATGACTCCCTAGACTCGTATATATAGAAAGGAGGTCTTGTCATTTGTATCATCCATGAATTATTCATTTGTGTAATGTAAATGAGGTTCCCCCCTCGAAGAGGCTTATTTCTAAGGCGTTCATCTATCTTTTCTATCTTTTTGTAAGCTGGTTTCATAGAAATCTCAAGGTAAGTATGCCAACGAGATACTGAAGAAGTTCCACATGGAGAGTAGCAAACCCATGGACACTCATCTAGCAGGCAGTTGGAGGAAAGAGGATGCCACTTCAGATGAGGAGGTGAAGGTGACTATTTATAGGCAACTTGTGGGTTTACTTATGTATTTGGTGAACACATGGCCAGACATGTGTTATTCAGTTAACCAACTTATTCAAGAAATGGTTAAGCCAACCAAACTGTATTGAAAGGCATCCAAACAGGTGTTGAGATAACTCAGAGGTACTACTCAGTATGGTCTTTGGTACAAGAGGATAGAGGGAGTGAAGCTACAAGGCTTCAAAAATGAATATTGGTTAGGTAGTCCATCAGATAGGAAAAGAACATCAGGAGGCATCTTCAATATTGGGTCAACAACAGTTTCTTGGTACTAGTCAACAGAAGCAGAGTGCATGGCTACTAGTCAAGCAGCTTGTGAAGCTATCTAGATGAGGAAGATTCTTGTTGGGTTATTTTTTTAGATGATGGATGCCACTGTGATTTAATATGACAATCAAAGTTGTATCAAAATATCTGAAAATCCATTTTGGCATGACCGAACCAAGCATATCAACATCCGGTATTGCCACCTACGAGATTGTGTGCAGAGGCAGATCATGTTGTTGGATTACATTCCTACAAAGGAACATCATGAAAATATTTTGACAAAGGCATTGTGAAGAGGAAAATTTGAGTTCCATAGAGACAAGATTGGGGTATCTGATAATCCATTTATTGTTGAGAGGGAGTGTTGAAAATGGCAACAAAAAAATCCTGATTCAATTTTCCCTTGAATTAAATTAGGAGAAAATTGTAATTCCACATCACAAGACAACAAGAATGAGTTAACTAATTGTAATTTCACTTAGATGGCTTAATTAATTCAAGTTGAGGGCCTAACTTGAGTCATGTAGAGTGGTTCCTAAATTTTAGGAGCCTAGGGTGAGTTTAATTTGAGTTGTAATAATTTAATTCAGTTAAACTAAGTTAATCTAAGTTAAACTAGTTCCAACTATTGGAGGAACTAGTAGGAGGTCTAGCAGTGGGGTGCAACTTCAGTGTTCAAATAGTTAACTAATAAATCAACCATAATTAACTCATGCATGCATCAAATTCGAGTTACCCAGTTGATATTGGAGTTCAAGGGTAGCGTACTATCAATTGTATAATTTTCTGAGTTGTACAAGTGGTGCATGCAGTCAGAGAAGGGCCTATAAGGATTGCACAATTCTAATTGGGAATTTCCCTAATTAATAGGGGGATAATTCCCAAGGAAACAATGCAAGGAAATAGGAGCTTGGCAGGCAACATAATTGGCTAAGTATTGACCAGAGTCATCTTGTGAGGAAGTGAGATAGATTATACTTGTGCAAAGATTGTTCAGACTTGAACAAGCATTGTATTTCTTCTATATTTTTGATCTAATGAAATGCATATAGGAAGGGTTTTAACCAAAAATATATCCCCTTAGATAAATCTCTGATCATATGTGATTGATTCTTGTCTCATGTTTATGTTATGATTTCTTGACCGATTAATTGTTTTCGTTGATGAGTACAATAGATTCAAGTCTTTTGTTTTAGCATATTACAAAAGCAGTTTGAATCTACATGGAATTTCTACAAGAACGTAGACCATAGATCCTAGTACTAGAAACTAGATGGCATTTACTCTCTTATATATCTACTATAATATTTGACCGACATGCTAATGTAAAATATGTAACCCCTATAATCCTAATAATGTCATTATTCTAAATCAATCATGTGATATATGTAACCTAGGATTCACAAAAGTATGCATATATTTAGCAATTAGATTATAATTTAGGAAGTAACAATAATGCAAAATTCACATAGCAAAATGAAAAGATGTCATTCATTTTGGACAAGATTGATAAGAGAATAAGTTTATTTTTATTTTTTGTAGTCAATGCTTTAAGTGGAAATTACTTTATTCATAGGTTAAAGTCTCTTCCCTAATTCAACTTCCCATATTAACTACAAAGAGTTGGGACTTGGCTTTTAAGGGTTTGTTTTTTATTCAACTAGTGAAAACAGGTTATGCTTGAAGTATGAACAATATTCTATCTCACTAATAAACATATCTCCAAATATCTCCATAGGTCCCCATTTTTGTGAAATGCGTCTCACTTTTTGGGAGGAAATTCCCACAAGCCCCCTTTCTTGTTAAGTGTGTCATGCAACTCAATGAAGCATTTCAGGGTGTGTTTTGTAGAGTTTGTAAATGGGTGGGGGAGTGTGTGGAAAAGCATATCGCTAGGTGCACCTCCCATTCTAGGAGCATGGGGAGCAAGAGGAAAATCCTCCAAACCTATGGGATGCATATACATGTAAAAAATAAAAAAGAACCAACATAATTGGTTAAAAGACTAGCATGATTGGGTTAATAAATTGGTATAATTGGGTAAAAATCCACCACAATTGATTAAAATGATAGGAATGGAATGAAAATTGTTAATGATTTTTCCAATCACAAACAAGGATTTCTATTTCAAAACAATTGCAGAAATCTTGAAAAACACATATTTCATTGAGAGAGAATTGTGAGTGACAATAGTTTATACACCAAAATATTACTTGAAATCAATATAATTGCATTTCAACATGCTTGTAAATCAATTGAAGAAGCTATATTGAGAGCTCAACGATAATTTTGGTATAAATTTTGAGAATCGAGCAATTAATGCAAATTCTAGAAATTTCATTTACACCAAGAGGTTTCTTAGATCTTATCTTCCAATTATATGTTAAATTACTTAATAAATTTTACTCTATATTATGTGAAATCAACATACATAACTAAGGGTAGAATCTACTAAATCGTGAAGATAACATAGCATGAACATCAAATATCCAGGTAAAAAAAATTGGGGAGCTAGAAAAATTCCTATATATAAAAGATAAAGTACAAGTACATACCATAACTTTATCATAAATATGGAAAGCTAGTAAAAATCAACCTCTCCAAACCATAGCTAGCAAAACCATAAGAAAACCATAGCCACTAACTTCTCATATAAAGGAATCATACCTAACCAAAGTTGGTTATCCCACCAAATGTCCTTAACAAGCTATCATGCATGTTGTCATGTCGTGTTTGGCCTTTCTCCCATAACACACAAGTTCTACATACTAGAGGCCTTGCCTTACTTTAGGCTTACAAATCCTAACTATGTTGCATCACAAAAGTGCATTCTAATACAATTCTAACACTAGCATCCAAATTTAAACGTCATTCCTGGGGATGGGATACTTAAACCTTGAGTCTTGTGGATTAACCAAAGTACCAAGACTTTCATATAAGATTAATGACATAATATAATTAGAAACAAGTTTTATTCCAACCAATATCTCAAACCCAACTCAAGAATCATCAAGATAGGCTCTCAATTATCTTTCCCAAGCATCCATGCATCACATAAAAACAAGGATGCATTATCATAAAAGGTTTTATATCTAAAAGAAAAAACATCACTTCCTCTAAATTCGTGTTCTTCCCTATGGTTTATTTTCTATGCATAAGCCTTAGTTGATGACGACTCATTCTGGGGTCTATCAAATTCAACCCCTCTAGGTTCAAACTCCTAAACCTGGGAGTTATGGGTCCACAAAGCCTCACTTTTTCCCACCTTTTGCAACAATGAACTCAATTTGTTCTTCCATTTTGTGATCATGTTCCATAGGATAATACTCTGCTACGCCCATTCATTTCAACCTTTGTATCAACACCTCCACTCTCCCCTCTAGCCCAAACTCCAATCTAATTGATGACAATGACAGAGGATTTACACAACAATGGTTTGTTTTTGGTCTACTCTATTCGGGAGTGCGGGGCCTATCTTTTTCTTGGTGATGCAACCTCATTTAGGGGGCTGAACACGTAGGTTCCACCTCAATTTTGGGATTTAGGATATTCACCCCTTTTCTCTTGTAGTATCGTGTTGAGGCTGGAAGGTCCAAACATATGAGTATGCTGTCAATTAATAAATAATAAATGCTGAAATTTTTTTACATGTAGAATGAAAGAAAACTACCTTGGGTGATGGTAGATTATCTTTGAGAAGAGATGTGATGACTACATTTCTTATGAATTGTGTTATAATGAATCTCTGAGGCATTTTTTATCGTGAAGAAACAATGAGCAACCCTAAACAACCAAAAACCTAACCCTAGGAGATGAAGTGCCAAAAGCTTATGGGCCCTGATAGGGTTAGTTGGAACGTCAACTCACTAGAGAAATTTTGAGGTCTAAAATCGGCCTCCTAAGGAATATTATAAAATAATAGTGGAAATAATAAAATAAGATTAGATTACCTCATCAAGTTTTGGAGGGAAAAAATAAAAAGATACTTTTTCAATTTGTATTTTCAACTTATCTCCCTATGATTTTACTCAAATTTCAAGTGGGAGCACTCATTGGATGAAAAACTTAATTTTTCATCCAAGAAGTACCCATATTGCATACTTTCCATAGACCCTACTACATGAAAAACGTGAAATACATGAAAAACATGATTGCAATCAAAATTTTCATGTATTTCACATTTTTCATGTGGTAGGGTCCATCATAAGTATGCAACATGGCTACTCCTTGGATGAAAAATAAATTCCACATCGAACGAGTGCTCCTGCTTGAAATTTTAGGAAAATGATAGGGACATAAGTTGAAAATACGAGTTGAAAAATTATTATTATTATTATTTTAACTCCAGAGATGTGAATTATTCCCAATGGTTGACATCATAATTGTGAATCCTATTGGTTCTTATAAATTTTATTTTTGCTGTACATTTTTGTTTTGAGGCCCAATTTTGTCCTCAAAATTTCTCTAATGTCCCGAGGTTGTAAGTTTGGTATACGATCTTCTTTTGGCACACATAATAGCCCATTAGAAAGGTATATTTGAGGAAAACAAAGTTCGACTGTAGATGCATTATTTGAATCAAGTTTCTCGTTTCCCAAAAAAACATAATTTAGGTCCTCAAAACAAATCTGGAAGTTCAGGACCTAAAAACTACCAAAAAGAGAAAATTTCCGAAATAGTAAGCTATGCTAAAAAGTAGGAAACCAATAGGAAACAGTGTTGGGGGTCCAAGCAGAATATGAGGGTGGCCACCAATATCCACCTAGATTAGTTCTCCCCCTTAGGAAGAAATGGTCTCCATTGCATTGAGCACCTGCATGAGATGGGGAACTTTTGCTGAACTTGGTCCCTAGTTAGCCACTTACCTTGGTGCAGGAGTTGGTCAACTTTGAAAACTTGATACAGTTGGATCCTATGGTGGTGAGTGTTCCTAATATGTGTGTCCATGATCTTATTAGTTGTGGCTTGTTTAATGCAATATGGGTTGAGCTATATTGGTGTTAGTTGCTCATGAATTTATTATGTATCCAATAATGCTAGAAAGGATGGTTGAAGGAAGTCCACATTGAATATTGGGTGTAGGCCAAGGAATGGGGGTATACTTAGCTCAAAAGAATTTTCATCCACAACCTTGGTGATGGTGTAAATCTCGTATCAGAGAGGTTGAAGCTTCTAATGGGCTCTATCAAGGTGTTCCGTTTGCAAATGAAACCAAGCCTTGTCACCCACTTGAAACTTATGTGGCACCTAATGTTGATCATGACATTGGTTTTACTTAGTATTGACACTATCTAGGATATCATTAACTTGCTAGAAGATGTGCTAAATGTGTTCAATAAACTTGATGGCTTTATCAACTTCTGATTGAACATGTACATATTTTATCTATGTAGTTGCAAGAGGCATTACAACATCAATGAGACACGATGGTTTAAATTCTAAGCCCACCTGAAAGGGGTTGTGGTTAGTTGAGATGTGGAGATATTTTTTGTAGCTGTGTTGCACATAGAGGAGACTTTTATCTCATGTCCGTGGATACTTAGAGTTGTACGTGCGTAGTATGTGCATCATCATCCTCTTGACGACCTCAGCCTAACCATCAATCTAGTGGTGTAAGGTAGTCAGCTTGGTGAGCTTGGTGTCTAACAATAACCAGAGGATCAACTAGAATGTGCTTAGGAATTTACTATCTCGATCTAATAAATGGTCTATGGAATCCCAAAATGTACCCACACCCATTCGAAGAAGAGATTGGGAGTAGCTTCTGTTGTGATACTCTTCTTGCAAGCAACCAATATGGCCATCTTATAAAATCTATTAATGACTGTAGACATACCTACATTGCCATGTTTGGTAGAAGGAAAGCCAGACATATAGTCCATGGAGATGTATTCCCAATGTCGGATAGGAGTAGGAAGAGGGTTGTACATGCCTTGCTTCATAATGGTTGGTTTGGCGATTACACAGGTAGTGTAGGATCTGATATATTTACCAAAATCTTGTCTAATTTTTGGGCAACAGAAATAATTATGTTGTACTACCACTATCTTCTCCACACCAAATTGTTCAGTGATCTAGTTGTAATGCACCTCCTAAATCAGCTAGGCACACACAATTGAAGGAACACAAAGATGTCCCAGATAACACAACAATCCATCTTGAAGGTGGAAGTTTGGAACTAGATTTCCATCCATCAACATCTTTTAGGTGGTGGTTAATTCTGAGTCATTGTCATATAGTTATGGCCATCCATTTGTCTTGTGCCCACAAGAGTTGAAAACTGTGCTCAATTCCATAATCTAGGGTTGACTAAGTTATTTTGCAACATGATCGTGCTATCATTCTTTTATTTAATGTTCAAATGGAATTGTTGCATATATGTGGACCATTTGTTATGGCGATTGTTCTAGAACTTCCCTTCTGTTTGCATAAATTGAAGAGGTCGGTGATCCATGTGGATGATCGTCTCCTTCCATAGAATATAATGTTTCCATTTTTGGCATGCCTGCACAAAATAATACATTTCCTTATCATAGGGGTACCTTCGAACAGTATTAGAGAGTGTCTCACTGTGGTGGGCCACTTGATGCGCTTGTTAAGTGAATATTGCACCAATACCATAATCAAAGGCATTTGCCTCAATCTTAAATGGTGTAAGTATGTCAAGGTGAGGCATGATGCAGATTAAAGGCGATCTTTCATTTAAATGAATGCTTTCTATTGTGACTTGTTCCAAAAAACTTTTATTTTTCTCCACCCTATGTAACTTGGCTTAAGGACCAAGTGATATGAGAGAACCCCAACATGAATTTCCAATAGAAATTGGCAAGGCCCAAGAAGCTGTGAAGCTATATTAAAGTCGTTGAGGCTGATCAATCCCAAAGGACTTCAATCTTAGCTAGACCCACATGCATGCCTTGCTCATCAATTATGTAGCCCATATATTGCACTTGGTCCATGCCAAAGGAGAGTTTCTCCACGTTGGCACATATCTTGTGCTATAGCTAGGTTTGAAGGACATGTCGAATATATGAGGATATCATCTAGATATACAACCATGAAAAAGTTTGTTAAATGCCACAACATGTCATCCATCAGCCTCATAAAAGTTGCGGGGGCATTTGTCAACTAGAAGGGCATGACCAACCACTCAAAGAGACCCTCCTTAGACATGAAGGTAATATTCCAAGCATCCATGGGTTCTATTGGAACTTGGTGATAGCAAGAATTCAAATCATTCTTGCTTAAGTACTTAGCCCTTTTGAGTTGGTCTAGAAGGTAATCAATCCATGGGATTGAGCATCTATTCCTTATTGTGACTTTTTCTAGTGTCCAATAATCAATGCAGAGTCTCTAGGTCCCATATTTCTTCTATACGAGTATAATTGGGCTCCCACAAGGTGAGGAACATGGTCGTATGTGCCATTTTTGTAGAAACTCCCAGATCTACTGTGTTATTTCCTCATTTTCTAGAAGAGAGCGGTGGTAGATTGGCCCATTAGGCAGAGGTGCTCCAGGGTTTAGATTGATCGAATGCTTGACCTAACAATGCAAATGTACCCCTATGGGTGATGAGAATATGTCCTTGTACCTTTCCATGACTTTATCCACTTGCTTCTGTTGTGTATAAGAGTCCTTTCCGGGGGCCATGGATGTGGCCATGATCTTTCCCTTACTTCGAGATTGAATCGGGAAGGAAATGAATTTCCCAGTCTAGGATATTATCTTACTGCATCTCTTAGTTGAGATTAAAGATATGGTGGGAGGCAGGGATACTTTCAGTATTCTATAAAGTTTTCTACCCTAATTAATAATTACAATAAGATATTTTGACTCATACTCAACATGACGATTCTACAAGTATGGTTGGCCTAAGAAAACGTCACAAACTCAAGGGGAGCAACATCACACAATACCCCATTTGTGAAAGGCTTGATGTTGTAGGGAAGGCGACATTGTTCGCTAACGCATATATATATCCCTTGATGGAGCCACGTGATGGTGTATGGTTGTGAGTGTGGTGTTGTCAGTAGGCCCATCCGCTTAACAAGCTCTACATAAATGAGGCTATTTTGATTCACACTATTGACAATGAACTATAGTGGATCACCCTTCACCCGCATCTGTGAGTGGAAGACGTTCACCCTCGTTTGAATATTTGGGCTCACTTTTGCTGACCTTGGTGATGGAAATAATGGCATTGGGTTCTACATTAATGATCTATTTCCCCTTGTTGGGTTTTGCCTCATAATTGGAACATTTATCTAACTCTGAAGATTTCAGCTCAACCACCATGGACTACTATGTGTGACATTTGTTTATGTTGTGAGTGGGGACCTTGTGGAACTCACATCACTTTACCATGTCTTTCTTCATCTTCCCATTGTTATTCTTTGCTTGCAGCTTTGACGAGTTGTCCTGGGTCATTCCACCTTGTCTCTATCTTTTGTTTTGTATTTTGTAGGTTCCCTTGCCCCTGCTTCAGATTTGTAGATCCAAAATATCACTTCTTCTATTTAAAGTCAAGACTACCTCTATATCTGTTCAAATGCCAATAAAAGTTTGCAACACTGAAGTTACCTTCATCCCAAAGGGTTCTGATTATCCTAAAATCAATATAACTCACTTTACATGCAATAAGAGAAATCGGAAACAGGTCCAACTTCGAGAAGTTCTATTTGCAGGAAAGAAAATCTACTAAACTCTTGATAAGCGAAGATCTTATGTCTCCTTAACCGTTGTTATGAGACCCATCATGCAAGAACATTTGCACCATATAAGAAAGACTGGAAAGAGGATCTCATTGCTGCCTTGTAATGCTACTCATTTTTAAGCAACATATACCACAAGAGCCCCTATGGTCACAGAATTTTATGTGTAACAGAATTCAAGGAGGATATCTGTTACACATGGAATTGTATATCACATTGGAGAGGAATCTATCTGAATTCTACATCTTGTCTCATGGTGAAAATTTTGCATGTAGTGAAATATGGCTTCGTGGATATTTCAAATGTACAAGGTTATTGATGTCAAGAGTATCCCTGGGTCCCCTAATCGCTACAAAGCTGATTGGTTGGAAGAAAGTCCAAAAGATGTTGGTGATCCTTCTTTAGTTCTCCATATTGTAAAAGAGCACGAGGACATGTATAGCATGAGGACATGTTCATGATGCTATTCACTTACCCCTAGAAGTAAAAAGAACGAATTGCATCAGGTGTTCATGCAGCCCAAAGAAGGCCCTCTTGGTCTTTTAAAGGTAACAAAGGCATTGCTAAGAAAAAATGGATGAAGTATTGGTTGAAGAAGATCCTTCTAAGCCCTTGAAGATAACGGAAATCCAGATTTAAGGAAAAGTAAGTTTTGAAGTCCCTCTAAAGCATGATGATCTACTTCTGCAGAGAAGAAGCTAGGTACAGATTATAATGTTCCTCTATTATCTTCCAACCAACCACCAAACTCAGTGGTAGTTAAAAGGGGGACTTGTAATTAAACATGAATAAAATTTGGAGCTGATCGATTTTTTGGCGTTGAGGTAACAACATGTGATAATCTTGAACAGTAGCCTTGACACTTGTAATAATTTTCTCATCGATTTGGATCAGGCCTTATACTTGGGACAAAATAGAGGCAGATCATATCATATATATTGTGCTTTGAAGGGCCATCAGTATTTGATGATGACCACCAAGAGGGAAGTCTAACTTTGACCCTATCACAGGTTTGTTATGGGATATGCTGGATATGGTGGATGTGATGAGGGCAAAGAGCAGTTAGTCAAGGAGGGAAATTCCCTTCTCAAAAGAAGAATAGAATCAGATAAGCCCGCTGTTGATGAAGATGACAGAACTAATCTGAAACATAATCTCAAGGTTTTTCAAATTGTTGCTCCAAATGATAATGACGACCCTCGTATGATGAGGAGGATGAGTATAGCCAAGAGACAGAGCACCTAATGAATTTGCAAATTTTTAATGATGAGGATTGTATTGCTAAACTTCCCATCAAAGATTTGAACCATTTTCAACATCTATTTTTCAGGCAAATAATAGTCATTTTAAGCAAGTATGAAGGTGAGCTTCATCTGACCGAATATTGAAGTGATGAATAAGGACACCTCAAATATGGGATATGAACAAGACAGGGTATGATCTTTCAGTTGTGAAAGAAACTTTGTCTGAACTCTCCACAGTTGAAGTTTTGGAGATGACATGGTGTATAAAGGAATTGAAATTCCCACTCCTCTAAGGCTAACAAAAGTTGAACCATGGATCACTGCAGTTTTGATGGACCAGATCTCTTTTTCAAGATGACGTTGGTAAGTATTTCTGAAATTTTCAGCAAAAAATATTTCAAAATTTTAATGCATTCTGTACAATCGGGTGGGCTCATCAAGACTTCAGTTGTTCCTATGGAATCAAGAAAATGTTCAAAAACAAGTTTGAAGAATGAAATACCAATTGTTTCACTTTCCATATTTTTTGAGAGCAAAATCACTCTTGAAGATGATAAGAATGGAGAAATGAAGTTTTGGATTGCATATAAATTTGGTAAATTCAGGCAATATGAAGAGAACGTTGATCTAGAGAATTTTACAGCTTGTGACCGCCTGTGGCGTGATGTGAAGGATGCATTTTTTTCTTATGAACTGTTTTCATAAAAGAAAAAATAAGTGAACACCAGTGGTTCAATACATTTCTGACAAAGATTAAAGCACATGGCCATTGGCAACACCATTGTGATAAACTAGTCTTCCTTGATCAGAGATTGGGGCATTGCATTGTGAATGTAAAAAACCTACACAATAAGGGGATTGCAACTCCAAGTGAGATGAGAGCATATCATGAATAAAAGCATGAGTGTACCCCTGTAAATGTCAGAGCTGAGGTGCCCAATCCTCAAAGTCACAAAACATAGAACTTACTTTCGTAAAAGTGAAGCTAACAAGCATTGAGCAACAACCATAATGTACGCAGGTCTCTTATAGCTACAAGCAACAACTCCTGAGAAACCAAATTTTATTGAGCATATTTGTCCAAAAGAGCATAAACTCCAGTTGCAACAGACATTGACTGAGGATATTAGAAAAGCAGCATCAACCTCACTTTATACTTAGCCAAATACAATTGAGTATCAAATGATTGTGGAATGACAACTTAAAAAAAACAGAATGTTGATGGAAGGAACTATGGTAAATAGATGATCTAAAGGTGAAACATGTGAGGTCTAAAAGGAAACTCTGTGCAGAAATTTATAGCCGACGCATTGTGAAATTTTCATTTCAGGACAAGGAGTACTTGTACCTTATAATGGAAGACCTGCCCGGTGGTGATAGAATGACTCTTCTTATGCGAGAGGATGTTGCATGTTTCTATATCTTAGAGAGTATCTTGGCTATTCACTCCATTTATGACAGAGTAGCAACATCCAGTTATCATGGTTGATAAAAGTGTGTTAGAGGATTTGTTCAACAATTCAAAGAGTGATTATTGAGATTACTATTGTAGAAGTGAAGATAACAAGCAACAACCATAATGTACACAGGCATCTTATAGCTATAAAGAAACAACTCCTATGAAATCTAGGAAACGAAAATTTTCTGGGCACATTTGTACAAAATAGAAACTTCCAGTTGCATCAGACATATCAGACTGAGGATATCATAAAAGCAGTGTCAACCTCACATCAGACTGATCTTTTTTCTGAAAGACATTAACACTATACAACAATAGATTAAAAAACTAAGTCAAAATGGGCTACAAGCATCTACCCAAAACTGTCAATCTGATTTTACAGCAAGAATATTTAGTCGTGTATTTTCAAAATGGCCCAACAAATCAATCCATCCACAATTCTATTCGTGGATCTTTCAGTTGCATCAGACACATCAGACTGAGGATATCAGAAAAGAAGTGTCAACCTCACATCAGACTGATCTTTTTTCTGAAAGACATTAACAATATACAGCAATAGATCAAAAAACTAACTCAAAATGGGCTACAAGCATCTACCCAAAACTGTCAATCTGATTTTACAGCAAGAATATTTAGTCATGTATTTTCAAAATGGCCCAACAAATCGATCCATCCACAATTCTATTCGTGGATCTTCAAGTACATGAACAGAATGAAACAATGGTTGTGATGGATTATAGAGTGACTATGCTCTTGAGGACACCATTGTGATAAACTAGTCTTCCTTGATCAGAGATTGGGGCATTGCATTGTGAATGAAAAAATCCTACACAATAAGGGGATCACAACTCCAAGTGAGATGAGAGCATATCATGAATATAAACCTAAGTATACCCCTGTAAATGTCAGAGATGAGGTGCCAAATCCTCAAAGTCACAACACACAAACTTATTGTTGTAAAAGTGAAGCTAACAAGCGACAGCCATAATGTTCACAGGCCTCTTATAGCTACAAAGTAACAACTCCTGTGACATCTAGGAAACCAAAAAAAAATTGGCATATTTGTACAGAAGAGCATAATCTCCAGTTGCATCAGGCACACCAGAGTCTCAGACTGAGAATATTAGAAAAGTAGCATCAACCTCACATTCTACTTAGCCAAATGTAATTGAGTATCAAAAGATTGTGGAATGAAAGCTTAAAAAAAACCAGAATGTTGATGGAAAGAACTATGGTAAATAGATGCTATGAGGTCTAAGAGGAACCTGTCTGCATAAATTGATAGCCGATGCATTGTGAAATTTTCATTGCAGGTCAAGGAATACTTGTACCTTTAAACCTTATAATGGGAGACCTGCCTGGCGGTGATAGAAATTAGAATCTCTTCTTATGCAACAGGATGTTGCACATTTCTATATCTTAGAGAGTATCTTGGCTATTCACTCGCTTTATGACAGAGTAATGACATCTGGTTATCATGGTTGATAAAAGTATGCTAGAGGATTTGTTCAACAATTCAAAGAGTGATTATTGAGATTACTATTGTAGAAGTGAAGCTAGCAAGCAACAACCATAATGTACACAGGCCTCTTATAGCTACAAAGCAACAACTCCTATGACATCTAGGAAACGAAGATTTATTGAGCATATTTGTGCAAAAGAGAAAACTCCAGTTGCATCAGACACATCAGACTGACCAGTGACAATATAAGAAAAGAGGTGTCAGCCTCACATTGTACTTAGCCAAATACAATTGAGTATCAAATGATTGTGGAACAACAGCTTAAAAAAAATCAGAATGTTGATGGAAGGAACTAAGGTAAATAGATGCTCTTAAGGTGGAACATGTTAGTTCAAACAGGAACCTGCGTGCAGAAATTGATAGTCGATGCATTGTGAAATTTCCATTCCAGGACACAGAATACTTGTACCTTATAATGGGAGACCTGCCTGGTGGTGAAAGAATGACTTCTTACGTGAGAGGATGTTGGCAGTTGCACGTTTCTATATCTTAAAGAGTATCTTCCCTATCTTAAAGGGACAAGTCTAACGACGTGGAGGAATTGCCTGGACAACCGCTCTTGGCCGGAATCCGGGCAAAGAAATGTCAACAAATTTTGCAGGAGTGTTTAAATCATGTTTTTGAAGGTGGAAATGGATTCAGCACCATCAAGAACTTCTAAGGCGCCCAAAATCTTGAGGTTTAACAATTGTAGCTTGGATTTACAAAAATCCCTACAGAAATTTATCAACATATTGCCAGAATTTTCATGATTTTCAGGGCAAAAAATCAGTCTGGTTAGACTACGCAATATTAAAGAACTTCTAACCCTCTCAAACTACAAACGATTCACTCCCGATATTTTTCTTCTCAAATTAAAGTATCAAATTAAAATATTTGTCATGGAAGCGGAATTGTGTTGATTTGTGGTAGCACCAGATGTGCTCTAGCCATGAAAATTGGTGGAGAGGCTAAGGCGCATAAGATCTCCAAGACCCAGAAATGGTTTGGGGAAATTTCACCCGGTTGGAGAGATATTAAAATAATTAACATTTTATGGGGTTCCTAAGTCTAAACTTAGGAAAAGTAAAATATTAATGGGTATTAATATAAAACTGGTTGAAAATGTTCTAAATGACATGGATCAAGCCAAATCTAGTCTTAGCCGTTGATTAGGGATTTAAGCTCGGCTGTTGAAAACTCAACAGGGAAAGTATAAGAGGAGGCTTGAGGGTCAGTTGGAGATACACCAAATTAATCAGTCAATTCGATTTTTTGAAGCGGGGCTTGTTGAGAAAATTCGAACTAGTGGTCTATTACAGCGAGGGGCAGTGAGTACATAGCAGAGAGGCAGGGATAGTCCCAGAGAGGCAGCGTAGAGGCTGGTTAGGCTAATGCAGATGCAGCTGGAGACAACACAGAGGCTGAATAGACTGACACAGAGGCAGTTGGGCAATGCACAGAGGCTGGAGAGGCCAGCTTGGGTGGCGCAGAGGGCCTGAGAGATAACGCAGAGAGCCAAGAGGCTGACGCAGAGGCTTTAGGAGCTACCCTGAGGCTAGCAGGGCTGACACAGGGCCAAGAGGCAGCGATGGAAGAATTTTCGTGGGGCAGACTGGTGCCAAGAGGCTGAATCTCTGTCTCCAAGAAGAGGTATTACTGTCATGTAAAAATCTCTATTGGGTGAGGCTGGTGAGCAATCTTTGGCACCCTAGTTGTACTTAGAATCTGTATAATAATAAAACCCTCATATCTGCTGCACCGGTTTTCCCGCATTGGGCTTTTCCGAGGAAGATTGTCCAAAATAACGGTGTCCCTTGCGTGTTTGTCTCGGTTATTTCAGTTGCTGATCTCTATGAGTTAAGGCTGCATTTGTGTTTATTTTAGTATTTATATTTTTAAATAACTTGTTAATGGAATAAACAAGTAGGAGAAATTAAACCAGATAATGCAACAGGGATTTGTAATGGGTCACATTTAGAAATTTCAACAAATTGACCAAGATAATACACTTTTATGATTCTAATTAAGACGGTTACTGTTTTCTCCACATGTATGGTTTTATAAGCTCAAGTCGAATCATGCTTTGCATTCCCCACCTGTGTTGTGAATACTTTATTTTCTTAAAATAATGAAATAGCGCCATATCCAGAGCAGCAATATATTAAAATTCAATATTTCCTATTGAAATAATGAAACACCACCATGTCGAGAGCGGCAATATATTATATTTTTCAGTGCTTCACAAAATAAGCATGTGTGAGTATTATGTAATGCAATTGTTATATAGTATATTTATTACTATGTGAAATTCCTCTGTTGGGTCAGATCAGATGATGGATACTCTATGTAACAAGCCTGACACTAAACTATGGATGTCACCATGAAATAGAATCCTCTCCTTCCAACCTGCTCAACCCTACAATGGGGATTGGAGTGTTCTCTCTAAGAATAATCTAAGGTTGTAACTTGTAACATTAGAAAAAAAATTCTATTAAAATAGCTCAAAGAATCGTTGCCATTAATATAGCTCAGATCTCATAACATACTGGCATATCAGATCTCCACTCCATAGAGGTGTGATCTACTTGCAAGATCAATGTGTTGTTGTTGCAGCAACCCTTGAATGGACAAACCCTCCACAACTTCATTACATTGTGGCAGATGTTTGCTTCCTATGATAAGATCATGTCTTCCTCTATAATGAAAATTTCCACAGCTTTATGGTCTTTCCAATTCTAAAATAGATGTGTCATTCCATTCACTCTTAATTCAAAACCCTACAAACTAAGGGTAAATGTAAACCATATCCATGAAATAGGAAACCAATTCTCTTTTAAACCAAACTGTTCCTTCAATTTTGTGGCCATTTAAAAAATAGAAGGAGATGATATCCATCAAATATGATCCTTTTAAACGCTTTCTTAAAAAAAATCGAACTGAACTGATTCCTGATGATTACAATCATCTTGGAGAATAGCTAGTAAGCAGAAAAAGGAGTGAAAACAGATTTATGAAGCATCCAAGTAGCATTAAGCGTTCAAATACTATTCAATTTGAGGGCTTGATACTTAACATGGCTAACCAAAAAGTGATCACTGTGTGAAATGATTCCTACAATGATCATGATACGAATTTATCTACTTTTCTAGGTGGAATTAAAAAGAATCTTCCCAGTATTGATAGCTTTTTTTATTAAATCTATATGACTGACCTGTAAAAAGCAATGGGGTGGGATCACATTTTTATATCATCTGTTTGCAAATTGAGTAGATTTTATAATATAGAAGCAATTTCAAGATGTCCCTGAACTGAGAGAGCTCTGGCAAAATCAAACATCCGAATTAAATATCTGAATATCTGAAGGTCCTTTTAAGACTGTGTAAAGGTCCTTTTATGACTAATGAAAGCAGATTTTTGAACAAAAAATTGCAGAAATTTCTCATATCAATTGACCTAATCTAGATCTGAGCTCTATATGCATCTGCACATCCTACGTTATCCACCAGATCTATATTCATATATACTCATATCTACCATTTATAATAAGGCTAAGGCCCATAGGTCTCAATGGTTGAAACCCTTTCTGATACCACATGTAATACCTGAAAAGAAGAAAACTAAGGCATACATGTAATTTGAAGACTTGGAATTCGTCTCACTCCTTCCTACCACTTGAGCAACTGCGCAAAAAAAAACTCTCCTCCCAACTGTAAGCTCAGCTCAACAACCGGCCACCCATGAGCCTCTGTCTATTAGCCTCTCATCTATTATCGCTAGACATCACAAGTATTTCCTCTTTCCCCTAAAAGATCCCTGCTTCTTACTTCCCCCTTTCTTATATAGAGTCCTTCCACCACAAGGGACTCAATCCCAAGACTCCACTTGTCATAATTATCTTTTATCTTAAGTTGTATTTCCCTATGCCTTATTTGTCATTCCTTATGTCTTTATTTTTGTGCAGTTTCTTAATTTGGTGACAGATGCCTCCCTCGGTGGTAGATGATATTCTCGTCATGGTAACAAATGCTTGCCTTGGTGGCAGATGATATTCCTAACTCAGTGACAAATGCCAGCTTTTGATCTGTAAACTACCGTGGATATTCCACTGGACAGTTCGTCACAACAGATCTGATAATATTATATTAAAAATCTGAGATTCTACACTACTACAGCTTTATTTAATTTCTAGATCTGTAGATCTTACTATAATTAGTGCATGCATGTAAAAGCAAATTATGCAGAAAAGAAGAGAACGAAAAAATAAGCTCACACACACATAAAACACAAGATATGCTCTCTGGGAAACCCTTTCGGGAGAAAACCCAGCTGTAAGGTGAGGCCGCTTCGCTCTTTTTCTTTGTCTGGAAATATGACTACAGATATAAAGAAGTAACATTTGTGGCCCGTGGGGTGCTACAGTGCACAAATCCTCTCTCTGTGCTCTACCTCCTATCTCTCTTGGCTATCTTTGCTCAACTATGGAACAAAACGCTCTTGAAATAATCATCTCATGGGAGTCGGAAAAGTGGAGGAATCATCTCACGGGACCGTTTTTACTGGCAGGACCCAGTTTGACAAAACGGGCTCTGAAACCTTCTGGGATCATTTTGAGACATCAAACGACGTTTTTTGGGAGTCAAACTTT
>APFE031547853.1:0-16881 GCA_000404065.3 Pinus taeda
AATTTTAATGTGTAAATACAGAATGATATTATATTAAGCAAAAACCCGGCCCAATCCATGCAGTTTCAATTTTCTTTCCATTCTTATAACCTAAATTATATTTTTTTATGGTAACGTGCAGAATTTGATTCCAATTATTGAGCTTCGTTATATGGCTAGATCATAATGGGAATTGATTTTATTGAATAATAATAATAAGAAGCTCGGGCAATAGAGAAACAATGGTGAAATAAGTTAGTTTGGTTTTCTGTTACAATGGTTACATATATTACTGAAGCTCGATGAGACGACAATTATTTTCAGCCCGAAATTGAGCAAAGATTTTAAGAAGAAAAACCAGAGCTGAACATTTCATGGATATTGATGCAAATGATGATATTAATAATAAATTTATTGAAAGTTAGTTAACCAATTATGAGTATTGATGCAAATGATGATATTAATAATAAATTTATTGAAAGTTAGTTAACCAATTATGAGTAAGAAAATTTCAGATCACATAAATTCTTTGTTTTAAGTTAAATTTATACTGGTTTTGATAGAAAATGTGTATTTTCTGATTGAAAATGATTATTGATTTTCTTATGAGAGCGAAAATCCATGGAAAGACGGTTTGAAAGATTTAAATTACATTTTTTTTCTTCAGTATGTGTTTAAAACATTTAAATTACATTTCTTTCTTTTTCAGAATGTGTTTAAAACATCTAAACTACATTTTTACTCCAAGATGTTAAAAGACTTTCTATTTTGCCAATAGAAAATTATTAGTTGTTAGAATGAGAATTTCACTGACACAAAATGGAAGTCATTAAATTTCTTAAACAATTCGAACTATGAAACTTGCAAGAAAACTATAGAAGTGAACATCTGTGTTTTATCGTTATTGCAATATTTAGTGTGTTTTGACCTGTTTTCAGATTCTCAGACTTCAAATCATAAAAACAACTTTCAATTAATGACATTTATTGCACCAGAGAAACCCTTTAGGTCTTGTCTCTTAATTATTGCCATGGTTAATGTGTTCCAGAGGTGTCAAAAATGTTGTTCTTCATATCTGGTATTTTGAATATAAATGAAATATTTGAATCATTTCAAATTTGGGTTGATGTTAGATTTAAATATTTAAAAAAAGTGACTTGTTAGAATACATACACTATAATAAATAAAATTATAATGTTTATACAATGTTAAAAGAAATGTTTATATTTAATTTTTAAGTAATGTTAATAGATGAATTGGAATATTAAAAATTTAGTTAACTAAATGAAAAAAAGTAGTTTTTTTGAAAAAACCAGACTATTCTATTTTTTTTTTTTTTCTTTTTAACTAAAAACACAAATTGAAGAAAATTTTCATTCAATTTATAATAAATTCAAAAGCATGAATAACATTTTAATGCATGAAGTGGGTGAAAATAAAAATTAAATAATTAAAAAGCAAATATTTATAAAATGTATCCATAATAACCATCAAAATAGATTAAAAATTAAGAAAAAGCAAATATTAATAGAAATAAAATAACATATAAAATAACAAAAATATTTAATTTTAAAAATTAAAGATAACTATCCACCCAAACAATTATTAATAACTTGGGGGAAATATATAGTATAATAAAAGGGGTTTTATATTAAAGGTTTTTAGAGCTTTACTTATTAGAATTTTAATACAAGTTTAGAATACATGATAATAATAATAATGAATGTTATTAAACTTAATATAATTACTAATATTAATAGTGTATTATTACATTATTAATATTTAGTACATTATTACTAGAGATTATTACATTGATTTATAAATTTCTGCATTAACAATATGTTAATTTAAACACTAACATATTATAATCATGATCAATTTATCTGATCATTTTGTTCAAAGATAGTGAACATGAAGATCACGTTGAATTGTGACAATTGATAGGCATTATGTTTAACATGCTTACAATTAAGCATAGACACATATATAGAGTCATCATGATGACATGGAGAAAGATATTTAACCTTTGTAGTCAATTTTTGTAGCCAATGTATAAATATTCAACCATGGTCAATGCGAATCACCTATATGTTTACCATACTTAATGATAGTCGACATTGTTCACTCATAGTCATCCTTAGTCAAACATGGTCAACCATGGTTAATGATGGTTATCCATGGTCGATCTTCTCATTGTGACAAAGATTTTATGGATATGAAAGTCAACCATGGTCAATCATGGTCAACCATGGTTAGTGATGGTCGACCATTGTGTAATGACACATTGTGAGAAAGATCATCTCAATATGAAAATCAATCATTGTCTCATCCATGTTCCGATGTCGCATTATGACAAAGATTGTCTCAATATGATAATCATGGTCAACCATGTTCAACCATGTTTTATAAAATCAAACATGGCCATCCATGGCCAATCATGGTAAACCATGGTCGAACATCATATTGTCACAAAGAATGTCTTGATATGAAAATCAAGCATGGTTAAGCATGGTCAACCATGGTCCAACATCGCATTGTGACAAGGTTTGTCTCAATATGAAAATCAGCCATGCTCAACTATTTTTATTTTAGTGTTTATATCTTTCATCTTAAGGTTTATATGCCTTGGGTTTATATTATTATTCCCTTGGATTTAGTATTATTCCTATGGGTTGATTATCCCTCGAGGTTTTAGTGTTAAACCCTTCGCTTTAGTATTCCCTTGGGTTTATAATATTAATCCATTAGGTTTATTATTCCATTTGGTTTATAATATCAATCATTGTCAACCATGGTCAATCTCAACCAACGATGGTAAACCATGTTTGTTTTAGGGTTTATAATATTTATCTTAGCATTTATATACCTTGGCTTTATAAATTTTTATCCCCTGGTTTTATAATATCAATCCCTTGGGTTTATTAATTTAAGGGTTCATATTCCTAGGGTTTAATATTATTCCCTTAGGTTTATAATCCCTTGGGTTTTTAGGATTAATTCTTAGGGTTTATAATATCGATCCTGGTCAACCATGCTCTTACATTGCATTGTGACAAAGATCGTTTCAATATGAAAATCAATCATTGTCTCAACCATGGTCCAATGTTGCATTATGGTAGATTGTTTCAATATGATAATCATGGTCATCCATGATCAATTATGGTCAATCACAGTCAACCTTGGTAAACCATGTTCAACCATATTTTATAAAATCAAACATGATCATCCATGCACAATCATGACCAACCATGGCCGAACATTGTGTTGTAACAAAGTTTGATCAACCATGGCTGAACATCGTGTTGTAACAAAGTTTGTCTTGATATGAAAATCAAACACGATTAAGCTTAGTCAACCATGGTCCAACATGGCATTTTGACAAGGATTGTCTCAATATGAAAATAAACTATGGTCAATCATGTTTATTTTAGTGTTTAGAATATTCATCTTAGGGTTTATATACCTTGGGTATATAATATTTGTCCATTGATTTTAATATTATTCCCTTGGGTTCATATGTCAGGTGTGGAGGCTAATTATCTTCCTGATTGTTCATAGGTTTTTCGTTTCAGTTGCGTTGGATCCATGTTCCTAATGGGTCGGAAATGCCACCCATTTAATTTCTATAAGGGGGGTCTAGAGGGGGGAAATAATGATTTTATGAGCCCCCCATCTTGGTGAGGGTTTGAGGGAAATGCCGCTTAAGCTAAAAATAGATGAAAATCTCTTTTAAAATATTGTAATTTCATAGTCAATCTGGATCATTCATTTGGTGGATGATTTGATTGTAGAAGTTATATTAATTTATGGTTTTTTTTTCCCTAGAAGGCAACCTTTGTTTATATGAGGGAATTATATTATGGCTATGCATTATTATTATGAGCAAGAGTGAGAGAGGAGGTTGTCTGACAATGAAGTGGAAATTATAACGGATATGTTGTGGGTTGGATCTCTTCATTTTGTTGGATAATATAAAAGGAAGGACTAGTTGTTTCTGCTTGGTCATAGCCCAAATTGGGTGAACCACATATATTTGTGTCTCTCTTGTTTTATGCATTTATGTATATGTGTTTTCGTAATATTTTATGTATTTTATTGTTTCGTTAATGAATTTCTAAGAACTAGTATTAGAGTCGAAGGTTTAGTTTAGCTAATAAACCCATAGGAGAGAAGGGTTCATGATTCGAGTGGGAGAAATGACAGAAGATGATAGATTGAGGGTCGAGAAATTTAACGGCCAAAACAACCAGCTATGGAAGAGGCAAATGGAAGATTATGTGTATCAGAAAGATATGTACATACTATTGAGCAAAAAATCAAAGAAGCCAATGAGTATGATGGACAAAAAATGGGAGATTCTGAACACAAAGACACCATGAACAATACAGTTGTGTCTCATAGCATTGGTGGAATTCAACATTTCAAAGGAAACAATAACATAAGGTTTAATGACAGCATTGGCCAAACTATATTAAAAACCCTCAACCTCAAATAATGTATTTATTATAAAGTGTCTATTTAATATGAAGATGTCAGAAGGTGGATTTGTTGCGCATCATTTATATGAATTATAACATGGTTCTCAACTAGTTAAGTTATGTAGGGTTAAATTTTGATGGTTAATTTAGGGCTCTATTATTTCTATCCTCATTGCTAGAAATTTGGAATGACCTAGTTATGGCTATTAGTAACTTTGTCTCTCAATCTAGTACTATAAATTTTAATGATGTTGTTGGTTCCATCCTTAGTGAGGAAATGCAACAAAAAATCTCTGGTGAGACATCAGGTAATGATTTGAATGCAAAGACTAGGAGAAGAAAAATAGAAATAGGAAGGAGCTTAGGAAATCGTAGTAAGTCAAGAAGAGGAAGATAAAAATCTAGATCAAGGATAGTGTGTTGGAAATGCAAGAGGAAAGGACACCTCAATAAAGAATGCAAATCTCGGAAGGGAAAAGAAGGAGATGGGTAGTAAGAGAATAATCGCGAAGTGAATGAGACAGGTGATGTGTTGCAAGATACTTTGATTCTTTCATTAGAAAATATTATTGATGCCTGGATGGTAGATTTAGGGGCCTCATTTGATGCCATGCCTGATAGGAAACATTTTCATGACTATGTTCAAGCATATTTTGGACAGGTTCGTCTAGGTGATGATAAATAGTTTAAAATCATTGCAATGCGTAAGTTTTTATAAAGAAATAAAATGGAAACCAATGGTTATTGAAGGAGGTTAGACATTTTCCAGATATAAAGAAAAATGTAATTTGAACAAGTCAGATGGGAGGTGAAGTCTAAGTAACTAAATTTACAGACAAAACCTGGAAGGTCACTGAGGAAGCCTTGGCAATAGGAAAAGGAGAAAGGGTTAGTCATTGTATTTATGCAATATCATTTCTAAATTTGCTAAGCCTTAGCCCTCACTGCAGTAGATACGGCATTATCACAATATAGGCTTAGGCACATGAGTGAGAAGGGGATGCAAATTCTTCACTCAAGAATTTGTTGCCAGGTTTGAAGCATGTTGATTTGGATTTATGTGAGAATTGTGTTTATCGAAAGCAGAAGAGAGTTAGACCGATCAGAGTTTGGAAAGAAAAGAAGAGATAAAAATTAGAGCTTGTGTATGCAGATGTATGGGGGGTTGCCTAGATATCATCTCTCAATGGCTCTCACTGTTATGCTACTTTTATTGATGATGAAACTAGGAAAACCTGGATTAATTATATTTGAAATAAATCTGATGTATTTTATGCTTTCAAGAAATGGAAATCTTTGGTTGAGAATGAGACATAAAAGAAGTTGAAGTGTATTTGATCATAAAATATAGGTGAATATTGTAGCAGAGAGTTTGATAACTACTATTCAGAGAATGAAATTCTTAGAGAGAAGATAGGTCCCGGAAAATGGTGTGTCATAAAGGATGAGCAAGACAATCATGGAGCATGCAAGGTGCATGAGATTGCATGCAAGATTTCCTTTAAAATGTTGGGCAGATGTTGTATATAATATTGTTTATCTAATAAACATATGGCCTTCAAGTTCATTGGATGGTGGTATTTCGGAGGCATGGATAGGTAAAAAGCTAATCTACTCATTTTTAAATACTTTTGGTTGTGAAGCCTTTGTCCACATCAATAAAGAAAATAGAGAAAACCTAGAGGAGAAATAAAAGAAATGTACCTTTATTGGATATGGTGTTAATTATTTTGGTTATCTCTTATATGATTATGAAAATCCCAAAATCATTAGGGGTAGAGATGTCATATTCAATGAAAATGTCTTGTATAAGGATCAAATGCAGGAAAATAAATAGGAAAAGGAAAACAAACAATAGAAAATGTTTGATGAGATCACAGAAAAAGTAAAGGTACTTGAAAATTATAACGATCCGCAGCCACCACAACAAAAACCACAACATCAATAGGCACCTCAAACACCTGAAAGCGGTGTTAGAATGTCTACCAAGATAAGTAGATCCCTTGAGTGATACTCTCATTCATTATATTATGTATTGTTGATTGATTCTGGTGAACGAGAAAGATATGAAGAAGAAATGCAGTTAGAAGTCATGAGGAAGTGGGAGCAAGCCATGAATGAAGAGATGGGCTCATTGATGCATAACCATACTTGGGACTTAGTCAAGTTGCTTGCATGTAAAAAGACATTGAAGAATAAATGAGTTTACAGGTTGACGGAAGAAGATAGATGAAAATAGAGGAATAAGGCTAGATTTGTGGTGAAGGGGTTTACACAAAAGAAAGGTATTCAATTTAATGAAATTCCTTCTTCTATTGTTAAAATGACTTCAATTAGAACTATTTTAAGTCTAGTGGTAACAAAAGATTTACATCTTGAGTAGTTAGATGTAAATAAAACTTTTCTCCATCGGTAATTGGAGGAGGAAATATATATGCAAAAACCACAAGGGTATGATGTCAAAGGGAAGGATAAATTAGTGTGCAAATTGAAGAAGAGATTGTATGGCTCAAAACAGACTCCAGGGCAGTGATATCTAAAATTTGACAAGTTTGTGTCTAAACAAAGTTATACTAGATGTCACTCTAACCATTTTGTTTATATGAAAAAGAAAAATGATGGTGCTATATTATATTGTTATTGTATGTAAATGACATGCTTTTCTAGGGTCTAACATGAAGGAAATAAATGTGCTCAAAGGAAAATTGAAAAATCCATTTGCAATGAAGGATTTGGGTGTTGCAAAACAAATCCCTAGTATGAGAATAACTAGAGACATGACAAATCACAAATTAACATTGTCTCAGAGTGAGTACATAGAAAAGGTGTTGGAAAAATTTAATATGCAAAAAGAAAAATGAGTTAGTACACATTTGGCTAGCCATTTCAAACTATGTAAGGAGATGTGTCCCAAGACTTAAGAAGAGATGGATTATATGTGTAAAGTTCCATATGCATCAACAGTTAGAAACACAATGTATGCAATGGTCCGCACAAGACCTAATATTGCACATGGAGTGGGGGTTGTAAGCATGCATATGAAAAATCCATGAAAAAATTATTGGATGAGAATTAAGTGGATTCTTAGGTATTTGAGAGGTACCACAAATCAAGAATTATTCTTTGGTGGTTAAAATATCTCTCTACAGGGATATATTGATGTTGATATGGCATGTGATAGAGATAACAGGAGGAGAACCATAGGGTATGTGTTTACTATAGATAGAACATATGTCAATTGGGTTTAAAAATTGCAAAACGTTTTTGCACTTTCAACAATAGAAGTTGAGTATGTTTCTACTACAAAGGCTAGTAAAGAAGTGATTTGGTTACAAAGTTTTATGGATGAATTTGATAAGAAGCAAGAGATGGGAAGGCTATAGTGACATCAATAGTGCCATTCATTGTGTAAAGAACCCAACATTTCATCCAAAGGTTAAACATATAGTCAATGTTGGAAGATGGACAGTTGAAGCTGGAAAATATACACACTAGCCAGAATCCTACAGATATGTTAGAAAAAGTTGTAACCAGAGAGAAAATGAGATTCTTCTCAATTTCAATTGGTCTTCAATTATGATGGTCAAGACAAGAGATAACCAGATCCAATTGGAGTCATTGTCCAAAAATTGAAGCAACAATAGAGTTTATATAATCAGTCTCCAAGAGGGAGATTTTTGAGTGTGGAGCCTCATTATCTTATTGATTGTTCACATGATTTTTGTTTCAGTCACGTTGGATATTTGTTCCTAACGGGGTAGAAATACCTCATGCTTAATCATTGTCTGGGGGGTCCATGGGAGGCGACGATGATTTTATGAGGCAGCCACCTCCCGAAGTTAAAAATAGATGAAAAATTTCCTTGTAAAATATTGTAATTTCATAGCCAATCTAGGTCTTTCATTAGGCAGATGATCTGATGGTAGAAGTTATATTAATTTAAGGTTTTTTCCCTAGAAGGAAACCCTCAATTTACATGAGGCAATTGTATTGAGATTTTGCATTATTATTTTGACTGAGAGTGAGAGAGGAGATTGTGTGAGACTGAAGAGGAAATTACAGTGGATCTGTTATAGGTTGCATCTCTTCATTTTGTTGGATAACATAAAAGGAAGGTATGGCTGTTTCTTCATAGACGTAGCCAAAATTGGTTGAACTAAGTATATTTGTGTCTCTCTTGTTTTATGTGTTTCCTTATTTGTGTTGCTGTGATATTTTATGTATTTCATTGTTCTGCTAATTAATTTCTCACAACATAATCCCTTGGAGTTTTAATACTAATACCTTGGTTTTATAATATCAACCATGGTCTATCATGGTAAATCATAGCCAAGCATGGTCAACCATGGGAAAATGTCACATTATGACAACAATTGTCTCAATATGAAATCAACCATGGTCCAACATAGAATTATGATAATATTATCTCAATATGAAAATCAATCATGGTCAACCATGGTCCAAATTTGCATTGTGACAAGGATTATCTTAATATGGAAATCAACCATGCTCAACTTTGTTTATTTTAGGGTTTATAATATTTATCTCAGGGTTTATATACCTTGGGTTTATAATTTTTATCCATTGTGTTTATAATATCAATCCCTTGGGTTTATTAATCTAAGGGTTCATATTATTAATCCCTAGGTTTTATTGTTCCCTTGGGTTTATAATATCGGTCATGGTCGACATAGGTCAACCCTCTTCTATAAATTCAATCACGGTCAACCATTTTCAATCATATTTTATAAAATCAATCATGGTCAGCCATGGCTAATCTTGGTTAGCCATGCTCCTATGTCACATTGTGACAAAGATTGTCTCAATATGAAAATAAATTGTTGTTTCAACCATGGTCCAACACCATATTATGACAAAGATTGTTTAAATATGATACTCATGGTCAACCATAATCAACCATGGTCAACCTTAGTAAACCATATTCATCCATGTTTTATAAAATTAAACATTGTCATTCATGGTCAACCATGGTTAACCATGGCTGAATGTCTCATTATGACAAAGTTTTTGTTGATATGAAAATCAACCACGGTTAAGCATGGTCGACCATGGTCCATTGTTGCATTGTGACAACGATTGTCTCAATATGAAAATAAACCATGCTCAACCATTATAGACCAAGTTTATTTTATTTTTTATAATATTTATCTTAGGGTTTATATACTTTAGCTTTATAATATTAGTCCCCTGGGTTTAATATTATTCCTTAAGGTTCATAATCCCTTGCGGTTTTACTAATAATCCCTTGTGTTTATTATTCCCTTGGGTTTATAATATCAATCATGGTCAACCATGGTCAATCATAGCCGACCATGGTTGAATGTCACATTGTGACAATGATTGTCTCAATATGAAAATCAACCATGATCAACCATTTTGCATTGTCACATTGTGACTAATATTGTCTCAATATGAAAATCAATGATAGTCAAGCATGGTCAACCATGGTCCAACATTGTTTTGTGACAAGGATTATCTCAATATGAAAATTAATCATGGTCAACCATGTTTATTGATGAGGCTCATCAATAGGTACATTATAAGAATCATGATGACATCCTCTGGTTTTAGAACTATCTCTTTCTCACATTTATTTATATTTTTTGTTATATTATTCTTACTGAGAAGGATAAAATATTTTTGTCATATCATGTGGCCTAATATGGTTTAATTGTAGGAAATGGAGCAATTTTTGAGATGATTTTGATGCAGGGTCTTGGAGTAGACAACAAGGATAGAATCTAGGGGGTTGTCCAACTATTTAACTCTCCCAACTAAACCAAGATCACAACACTCTCTCTCTCATCATCTCAAGGTCATTGGCATCCAATGTCACATTGTAGCAAATTAATTAATTAATTCATAATTAGTAATGAATAACTAATTCATAAATTAATAATTATTGTAATTAAATATTTAATATATAATAACTAATTATAATGAGGTTATTTATTTTTATTTTTTGAAATGTAATGTAACTTGAAAAATTTGATAGAGAGCACGATGGCGTGCAAAGGATTTGAACCCTCTTCATTCACTAGTATTCGCAAGGAAATTTTGAGCTCCATGCTTTGATACCTCGCACAATGGGGCCATATTTTGTCGGCATGTGGGTCCTATCTATTGCTGGGAGCTTGGGAATCGAAGCAGGGAATGTGTAAAATGTTTTTTTTATTTTTTTTTATAATTTTATATTTTATATTTCAGGCCACAAGCGCTCTAGTTTGGCATGCAACCCTCAAAAACTTCCATGATTTATTTTGCAAATACAACATTTCCTTAGTGGACGACGAATAAAAAGTTCTTAGGTTGAAAATAGGCAATAGTCTTGCCTTCACTCTACCAAAAGGCCTCCTTGTTGGGGTCACTATTGAAATTTACTTTAATTCTTTTTTCTGGACAGAGGCTTCTTTGTATATCTCATATTATTTTTAAAAGGATGTGCCAAGGGTGCATGGGCCTTACTATCTCCCCAACAAAGAACTAGGGTTGCATGCAAGACAATCTGCCTTTTTCGGAACGACTGGGAAAAGATCGAAAGGAAAAATAGAAGAAGAGAAGACATGGGATTCACACAGAATAGGTTCAAGGCATCATCCATCAAGCAAGGAAAGCAAATATTTAACCTCATATACAGAGGATTTATATCAGATCTTCATCAAAAACATATCTGGGAAATCGAAAATGATATGGGTGGCAGAAATGGATCTAGTGAGCAACCTGAAGTAGAAAGACAAAGAAGCTACAAGTATTCATATCCTTTCTCAAAGTTTGATTTTCTCTATGAAATTATTGTAGGAAGAAATCCAGCTGAAATACTATGGGATTAAATGTGACTACACTATTATCTTGAATCTGAGATTACTAGGCAGAGCCATAGGAGCAAGCACAACAACAAGGGCAATTCAACCAACAATGGTCAAGCTTCATTCAAAGATGCACTAAGAGGGAAACCTAGAACACAGGACAATCAGGTCCCAAATTTAACAATTCCATGACCACACATTGTAGAAAAGATGGAAAAAGCGCTAGATCTGCCCATCGAATGACTAGAAGTAAGTGATATCTTCAGTTTTTTACACACAAACACAATCATTTGCCGTTTTAATGGATTCTGGCTAAAATATGAAGAGCTTAATAAATGTATTTACCAAAACTCGACTAGAGAATGTGATACTTGTGTGCAAAAGGTTTTTTTATTATCGAGTTTGATACCCAAAAGGACTACAACTACATCATAAATGATGGGCCATGGTTCTGGGGAAGGGCTAGTCTCTTTGTTACCCCATGGTTCTATGGTTTTGATGCAAACACAATAGTAGTAACAAAAATGTGGTATGGGTGAGGCTTCATAACCTTCCACTCCTGTTTTGGCACCATCAAGTTCTAGAAAGCATAGGGAATTCCTTCGGAAGTTACCTAAAGATAGATCAAGAGATAATGGACAAAGGAATATTCATATTTGCCTACATCTACATGGAGATGGATTTGAGTAAAGGCCTCCCTGATTGCATAAATCTGGCACATAAAGCTTTTAAGTGGATACAGTGGCTTGATTTTGAAAATACAACCTTTAGATGTAGGGCCTGCCACCAAACAGGGCATATGCAAAGTACATGCAAAGTAGAAAAAGAAAACAAGAAAGAGAATGAAAATGAAAAAGGGATGGAAATTTCCAAAACCCACTTCATCATATGATGATGAAGAAGAACAGGATGAAACCTAAAAACAACAGGAAATAGAAAAACAACAAATCTCATATGAGATGGGAGATGAAAAGAAGGAAGATCAGAAGAAGCAACCAGAGAATCCAAATTACTCAGTAGTTAATATGATACTTGAAAGCCAAGTAGAAGGAAATAACAACAACCAAGGCATCGTTGGAAATAAGTGATCACATTCTTCTGAAATCTCTGATTCAGACAAAGAAACCTCAAATATTACAAGTAATAATCAGCTGACAATCGTTACCACTCCATCTCTCGGGGCTTGGAAAAATGTTCAAAAGAAAAAAGACAAAAAAGACAAGTCCAGTGATGTTTCCAATGTGTAATTTTAATTTTAATTTTTTTCCTTTTATTTTCCTAGGTAGCTTTTCTAATATGTGTGTGACATGCACACAGGTCCTTCAAGATAACCTACAGAATGCTTCAATGCATCTACTACAATGTAACATTCTGCTTTATTAATAAGAAGTTGCTGATTTTTTCTTTGTGAAAAAAAAAACTAATTAATAATGATTTAGTTAATTATAAATTAATAATAATAAATGAATTAATAATTAAAGATTATTATAATCATTTTAAAATAAATATTGTTAGGATAATTATTATTTTATTAATATTATTACTATTATCAAATAAATATTATTAAATAATTAATGTATATTAAATAATTTAAATTGAATCAATAATAAATAGGTTTAATAATAATAATAAATAAATTATTAATTATAACGAAATAATTAATTTTTATGTAATATTATTCTATTATTATTATATTTAAACATAATTGAAGTCTTCCGGATTATATCAATATGGTCTATAATTAATTGTTTTAATTTTATATAGTTCTAAATAAACAATATACATAGTGTAGTTTAATTTTTATATATAATAATTTTGTTTTTAATATAAATAAATTTATTCGGTTGTGTAATACAATAAATAAAATATTAGAAATTAATTATTTTATACATTAAGAAAAACATAAAAGATGCTATCATTTTACATTGAACATATGATATAAACCATGTGTCTTGCAGACTGTTAAATAGGCAGAAACACACGAGAACGAAATCTAACCCAAATGGGAATAAAGCATTAGGCAAGATTGGATGGTGTGCCTAAATGATACCATCAACGTGGTACGTGGTGGTAATATTATTTGGTATAGAGATAAATTACCATCCTAGAAGGGAACACTAATGATTAATTATTAAATATAATAAATCAATTTTGGTGATGTGTAAATTTTTTATTATACGAAAAGTATTAAATGTAAAATTAATAATTTATTTAAAATAAGTGTTGCTTAGAAATTATGATCTAAAAAAATTGCAAAAATATTATAACTTGCATTGGTTACTGCTAAATTAATAATGGTTAATAGAAAAATCAAATATTATAAATTTGATTCGGAAGGAACTGATAATATAAGATGTGTAGACATTTACAAATTTACTCCTTTATAAATAATGATGAGAATTAGATTTTGATAAATATGCAAAGGTTGGATTAAAGTATGGTGGGAAGTAATTGAATAAAAATTTAAGTGAGAAAAAGAATTGATAGGAGTATATATACACACCTTATTGGCCACTAAATAATAATCATCATAAATAATAATGTGTCAAACCACATTCTCATTATAATAAGTGTTCTTATTAACTAACCAATAATTTATAATAGATATAACCAATTTAAAAACAATAATTTTATGAAGATGGAAAAACTACCAAAACATTACACATTTATAAACTTCTACATAGATAAAAACTTGAGATTTTGGCTTACTTGTTGATACTATTTTCCTTGAAAGTGTCTTTGACAACCAAATACATAAAAATAGTGTATGAGACCTCCTTATTTGTGAAACAATAAATCAAATTCCAAATAATTATTTGATTATTGAAATTTACTAAATATACATACAATAATATAAATAATATCAATTTTAATTTAAAATCAATTTGATTAACATTTTATTTTATTAATTATTTAAATCAAAATTTATAATAATTAATTAAATCCCAATAAATTAACTTCAAAAATAATACAAAGATAAAAATAACATCCGCCAATTTAATAAAATACAATATCATATGAATTATAATTATTTTTTACCTTTACTTGTATTTATTTACTTTAATTTATACTTTAAATTTATTTATTCAAAATTTAATTGCTGTATAATTTAAAACATATTGAATAAATTAAAAAATACATTTTTTTAAAATTGATTTGCCTTTTTCTATAAATGAAAATGGTAATAAAACATTATAATCCATAACTTCATATGAACTTCCCAAGAGTATGTCCAAGAGCAAGAAAGCAACCACCAATAGTTACTTCAAAATTTCAAGTGACAAGTAGGAAAGCAACTACTACTTGCTTTTATGTGGCGGGTCTTACATCTTCTTCATAGAATTCATGAAAACCTTTAGCAAAACATCATCTTTGCTCATCGTAATCTATCGCCACTGTTTCATATAATGTCAGTGAGGGAAAAAAACATAGAGAGTAATGCCCCTCCATTTTCTGCTAGTAAAATGCAAAAAGCGTAATTTAAAAGGAAATATTAAATAAAATAACATGCATGTGGACCTCAAGCAAGGGAGGCCCTTGTGTGAGGCTTACCTGGCATCTCCACTAGACTCTCACACTTAACAGACTGCTTACATTCCAATCGCCTGCATTCTTCACTAATCGAGCAATATCAATAATGAACCTTGTCTGTGGTTGGGGTGAGTAGAATACTACTCTAAGGTCACAAAGTGGACAACTATAGTTTAGTTTCCCATGTTATCATAAATAAATTGAGCTTGCTCTTTCTTTTGTGTATTCGAGGTACTATTCCATTCAACATACCAAATGACCAAAGCAAACTAGTATTGTCTTATTACCATGCTCAGATTCTATTATTTTATTGCCTTTCGAGATGAGAATGGTAATGCCAAAAAGGCAGTCTCCAAAGTCTTGGTTTCCTATCAACCTTTATTCAGGAAGTTTAAGAAGATCATGTGACTTGAAAAACAAGAGAAATGGTACGTTAGAGGTCATCTGCGAAGAAGAAGAGGTTGTATTTGTTGAAGCTTCCACGAATTTGACCATTGAAAAATTCCATCACGTCAGCAGTCTTGCAAGACTTGGAAGAAGCTATTTTATAAGGTTGATGTTGATAGCTTTGTGGGAATTACACCACGGGTGGTTCAGGTAACTTTGTCTCCTATTCAAGAACAACTAAGTGTATACATGTATGTGAGTGACCTCTAACATTCGTTTGTGAGTGTAGGTCATGCGAATGAGATAAGGATGGTTTGTTTTCTATGTGGGATTTAACCACTACTTGTGTGATGGGCTTGGAAATTCACAATTTCTGCATGCATAGGTGGAGATGGATAGAGGGGGAACCATGGTTTTAGCTCATCCTATGTTGATCCAAGTGGCTCAAGAAATGGTCTAAATTCAGAAGTGGCCTTCAAAAAGCTCAAAAATAAAAGTTGTTGGATTGAAGTCAAACCAGGACGAAATCATATCTCTCGTCACCCTAATTTCAATGACATGAATGACACTAAAATATGAGTTCATATGCTCAAGATATAGCTAGTCAAAGTTCTGGTAAAACTCAGCATAGTGGCAATAACTAATGAGGCAAAAAATTGGTAAAGGGTTGGTGCATGGAATTCACGAATAAGAATGGGTGAACTTGGTCATATCTTAATTTTTTTAGTGACCCTTAAAATTACCACTGAAATTTTTAACTATTATTATTAAAAAAATAAAAAAATATATAAAAAATTTTGGGTGACAAAGTGCCACTCTCGCGAAAGGTAATCATCAAAAATATTTAATAATTGGTTTGGGGTCTGCAGATGATCCGGGATCCCACCCACAACCCACGGTCATTACAACCATATGTTGCATATAATAAATATAATCGAGGTCGCCTGGGTTTGAACTCATATCGCCAGATGGCTGGCTCGCCACCCTGGCAGACCCATACCATAACACAATAGCGGAAGTGCTAAACATATGCCAATAGCCCTTGCTAATGGTTAAAAAACACTGATCACCTGCTTATTTAAACCATGCACCAACGGTTTAATAAAACACACACAAAAGAATTAAAAATGCGTGCTATTTAGGGGAGGCATGTGGGCTTGACCCCAAGACTTCCACTATCCAAGCCAAACAACCTAGCCATATGCCCAAATTGGCTTTCCTTGTATTCTCAACCCACCAAGGTGTTTATAAACTGAGTTAATTCATTGGACTGAAGCAGAGGAAGTGGGGGTTGAGCAGAACCAGGAACTAAGGTGGAACTGCACTAGGTCAGGAAAATTTTTTGAGACAAGAATATTCTAAGGGAATATTCCCTAGAATATTCTATAGAATATTCCATACAGTAGTGAGGAATCTAAAAGATTCCCTGGAGGGTAATTTTTTATAATGTCAAACTCATGTCAACTTTATACTCAAAAGAACCAAATTTTTACAGAGAACATGATGTTGTAGTTTGTTTCCTTATCTGAGGAGTAGAATTTCAAGTGGTCAAAATTGAGGAATCTTTAGAGAATCTTGAGGAATGTAAAATATTCCCTCAGATGCTGATTTTTGACAGAGGTAGAAAGATGTCAACTTTATAGTCATTTCTCTTAAATTTTCATAGGAAGCGCAGTGGC
>APFE031547856.1:0-27672 GCA_000404065.3 Pinus taeda
TCAAAGGTTCGGACATGATCTCGTGATTGACTCTTTTAAGAGAAGTTTCACAGAATATCAATTACAATTGGATTTATTTCCTACTACAAGATGTAGCTACTTGTTTGTTTTAACTATCTTGGAGAGTTAATTACTCCCTACTCCAAGATACTAGCCTAAGCTATATTGGTGATAAGAGCTCTAGAAATAAAAAAGATTACTAGATCAATTTTAATTAAGCGTTGCTTTTATGGGTTGTTCTTTAAGTCAATAGGTATGGAAATGAAACTTTGATGGTGTGAAGACTCAACTCCAAAACACTAAAAATGCACCTAAAATGGTAAGCAATTCATTTTTCCTTCAATGAAATTCTAGCTAAAAGAAAGAGTTTGAGAATGCAATTCTTTAAGAAACAATTCTTCCTTTTCACATGGAAATGGAAAGAAAATATTTTTTTTTTCAATAAGAACTCGAAACGAGACTACTAATTAAATGCTCAGAATAAATCCCTTTCCTTTTTCAAAACTCGAAACTACAAAAAACAATTTGCTCAAAAGAGATCTACAAGTTCTAGAAAACACTCAAAACTACAAAAACTATTCTTGTGATTTAAAAACTTTTAAAAACCTAAATTGAATAAAAAGCTTCAATTCTTTTTGAGGAAATTTTACTTAGTTGTTCAGTAAACTAAGGATTGATTTGTTCAGAATAACAAATCAATAAAAAACGTCCAGATATGTTTTCTTTTTTAAAAATGAAATTCAAAACTTATAACAAAGCTTGTTCAAAGATTTGCGAGGACAAAACTAAATCTATTTCTCACAAAGGACAGGCTTTACAACCAGGTTAGACTCATCAAGAAGACAAAAAGACACCAGGGTAATCTAAGGTTTCTCAAGCTTCTAATCTTTGAGTCACTACAGAGACCAAGTGAAAACCACTCCAGGCATGCAAAACTTCTAGAAAATCATCTAAAACAAAAACACCATTGGAACTTACTCACAAGAAATTTTTGACAAGAAGGATGCAAATCTGGGCAGACAGTAAAAATCCTAAATGAAACCTAAACTTAACCAGAAGAAAACATTTTAGGTTTTTCAAAAAAATTTACAGGGTCCGCAGGCTTCCAGAAGAACCAGGTGCGGTCCCGCTCTGTTCACTAAAAGAAATGTGCGGATATGCCCACACTGTCTGTAAAGAGAAAGTGTGGTCCCCTAAAAACTTCGAAAAAACAAAAAAGAATCCAGATGCTAAAAACTACCCAAACCAACATACATCAATCAAAAACCAGAAACGAAAACAAGTTTCTCAAATCAAAGACAAAGAAAAAACAAAAGACCTTCCCCAGCAGAGTCGCCAATTTGTTGGCCGGATAAATCGAACTTGCCGACAAGACCGATCTCCCTAATATAAGAAGATAGTTTAGTAAAAAATAGACAAACAAATCTATCTTTCTCTAGACATATGCGATTTATGAATAAATACTATAGAGATGTTAAGACCCTACCTCATATCCAACGCTTGTTCGTAGTAGCCATCCTCCAATTCTTCGAAAGAGTTACCTTTGAGAATCTGCAATCACAAACAAGTAAACATCAAATAGCACCTGCATAGAAAATATCATAAATCATGTCTATTATGGTGATCAAGGAATCCATAAAATAAACCATAAATCAACAACTTATTGAGAAAAACAAACTTATTTGTATTAACTTTGAAGTAGAAGAACCTTACAACCTTTTCAGCCTTGATGTTGAACAAGCTCTTCCTGGGGTCTGAAACAGGAATTTCCTTTACTTTGACAAGCCTTGCACTCTTCCAAATGAGATAATATAGGTATGTAATCTCTCCTCATAAAAACTCAACTAAGAAGGCTAAGTTCCAACAGCCTTTCACCTCAAAAATATTCAGCTTCTAACCTCCCAAGTAACTAGCCCAGTGCTTCATTTTATAGCGCAGAGGAGGAGGTTACAAGTCCATCCATGAAGGGATAGAATCCTCCTTCAAAGGAATAAGCTCCTCACATCAAGGGGTTAGCTCCTTAAGGTATGGGATGCATGAACCTTAAGAGAGCGAACTTTCGACCTCAAGGTTCCTTCTAGAAGCTTCTAGAAATGACTGAAAGTGAGTTTTTAGAATATACTCACGCCTTTTTAACTTTTACAGGGGTCTGCACCCATAACACAGAGACAGAGCAGTCAAGTGCACAGGATACATGACCATTAGGTGTGGGACTGTAGGTAATGCAAAGAGAAAGTGCGGAACCAGAGTTTTAGAGACTTTTGAGGGCTTTCTCTTATTTTCAAGGCTTGATATGAGGAACTAACGCTCAAGACTTGCAAACGAGGAAAGTATGAGTGGTAATGGATTCACATAGATTGCAGAATGTCAAGATGACAATTTTTAGTGCAACAACGAGTCCCTTACAACATCTCCATCTTCAAGCACCTCTCTTACATATAATTCGGGTTGGGAGTGTCCATCCCTCATTCAATCATGGGACAACGAAGTTGATCATCTCAAAAACCACCTTTATCTGCATCATACTTATCAAATGTTCTCTCTTGTAATCAGCTCCTTGGTCTTTTTGCAAATTTCGCACGTCAAATTTGCCCACTCATCACACCAGCAATCTCCCTGTGTGATGACGAGTGCACAATCTATTGCACGAATCAAGTTACTCTCATTTCACCACACCCCAACTGGTTTCAAACATCCACATTGCTGACATCCTTTCTACATTTATGTTATTACCATGATGCCTATGCACGTTTTCACCAGTTGCAGGTGGGTGTTCTCTCATGTCTAGCGGACATCAAACTTGGTTCCCTCATTCAGAGCATTCACCCAATTTTTCAAAAGGTTTCTTCATTCATGTAAAAATGGGAATCTGGAATCTCGACCGATTGGTCTGATTTTCTTCTACCTTTGGTGGCTGTCATGCAATTTATCATTTTCCCAACATTACATCGAATGACAGTTGCTTCGAACACTATGATTTTCAGTATGTAACATCTTTATTCTTACATTTTTGTCAAGCAAGTGAGGCACCTCGGCCTACACTGATGGTTATAGCAGGCCCTCACTATCTTGAAATTATTGATGAGAATGACCAGATATATATATATCCATATTAGTTTCCCATCGTGATCCACTCTCTCGAATTAGGAATCCATCTTCTCAAAGATCATGAATCTTTCAAAACAACCATCATGAATTTTATGATCCAATCTGTGAATGGTTGGAAAAATCTTACTTGGCGAGTCATGTTGCAGGTAACAAGCTTCAATCCTTCCTCGCACTCGCTAATAAACTTGGTGTAGAACAACAGACACTTGCAAGAGGCCTTTGAGGTTTGTTGAAAAACGGTAGTCACGTAAGAGGTAAGCATGTGTGTTGGGTGGTTGTGACACATTCTTCCGCCCATAGGCGAGACCTTCTCTCTCCTGTGCAAGTTTTTGAAGTTTTTTCATTTTCTGTTGCACACTACTTTTTATCTGTTTTAATCACTAATATCTTTGTGACTGTAGGTCGGGTATGCCTATGGTGGCTTCACTAGAAATTTCATTACACGTAACCCTGGCTATTTAATGTAGGAGTAGGAGTAGTGTTTGCTTTTTCGCTTGTCTTTGCTTTCTGGTTTGCATGTTTGGTTGCTTACTGACTTGGTTTCTTTGCTTGCTTGTGGTTGTTTTCACTCTGTTTCCTTTGCTTACTGTTTTTTTTTAATGTTTATTGGTTTGCTCAATACCTTATTATTTTTGTTTCCAGAAATAAGTGCTGCCAACTACTGCATTATGGATTTTTGAATGAGTATGTCGTTGAGATATGAAGAGATTTGTGACATTGCAGCACTTGGCCAGTCTTGTGTATGTCTTCTCTGTGCTTGGTTATAACCTTCGGTCGATGAAGTCTTGACAGAAAATATGAGCCATCTAAAAGGGAATTTTTGGTCCAACCATGAACCTGTATCCACATTGGGAAGCCCCATGCATGTACTCAGCTTTCTGCTCTGTGTGTTCAAGCTCATCCAACTAATAAAAATGGAGAAGGGGAAAATCTAAACGAGCAAACCTATGTCAGAGGTATTACATTTTTCTCTAAAGGAACAACCTCTTCTACTCTTAATAATTCAGGATCCCTCTTCCGCCCCAAAAATGAATGAGTGCCTATGCACAATCCTCTTGAGAAAAAATACAAAGATGAAAGAAGAGAAAGGCTTACTACGTAGAGAGGTGAAGCATGCAACTTCACTAGGGTATTGACCAAGCTCATTGGCAGTGGAGTAATGTGTGTGTTCTTGCGTGACTCCCTCGGGGTACTCTCTAGGCCTGCTAGTAGTGGAGCAACACCAGAGATGAAAACTCATACTCTGAAAATATTCAACTCGCGAGCTAAACTATCCTTCTCGATTTCGAAACACTGTGATCAAGCTGAAATTTTGATTGCGTTTGACTGAGTTGGTAGACGGTGAACCATGTATGTCCATGGGGTAAGTGGGGAAGACGAAGTAACATGCACAAAGATTCAATACTCCACGAGAGACCAAGAACCTGTGCTATCAATGAACCAAAACATAGAAGCTTGAGTTATACCACTGTGTCACCAAGTGTTGTAGCGGCTACAACCAACCTTCAAATTTTGGCCTGCATCCAATTTTGGATCCTCCTTTGAGAGTTTTACTTGATGACTGAACACACATGGGTTCACTCCGTGATCTCATGTGAGTCTTGGCACCCACCTTGCTTGATCATTCCACCGATAACTTTTGCATGTTTATGTCAATGTCATGCTTGTGAGCATGTTCTGGTCATACTGAAGGTCTTCGCTTCGTGTGTACATGTTGTGTTCACTATGTAAAGATTTGTCATACTCACACACAGAGTCACATACACTATCGCGCAAGCGTCGACATGTTCAACCAACGATCAATCACAAATGTCGTGCTTGTCTTTCAGAGCATCGGTCAGTCAAGTTGTGCATGTGTGTCTGGATGGTTTGAGTCTTCTTGTCGCAAGTCATGTAAGTGTGTGTTTGCAAGATCACATATGCCTCTTTCACTCGTTCACACACTTTGTCACTTTGCTGAAGTTCTGATGACCGAATCCCCCTCTAATAGCCATACCATCACCTCGCCATCGACTCGATCGAATCTCACCCAGAACAGTGCAGAAGCACCAAGAAAGCCATTTCAAACTACGTTGCCCGCAAGCAACTCAATCAACCTTCATGCTGGTGAACTGGAGAGTTTTACCCGACAGCCACCCTAGGACTAACTCCCCCAAACATTAGGTAGACGCTACAGACCTTTCCTACTCTGTTGACTGCTAAAATTGCATAGACAATCTAGACATACACCAAATGCCCATCCATGTCTCCCTCAGAAAGTTGTGCAGTTTTTCCAGCCAGCCCTCCTGACAGTCGATCGGCTTCTCACCTAGAAAATTGTGCAGTTTTCATGAAAAAGTCCTCTGTTGCCGAGCAGTCTGCTCAACTCAGAAAATGCACAAAGGTGATCAACAGGCCAAGCTCCCAGCATCAATGTAGTTTTTACCACTAGTAGCTCCCAGCAGCTGACTGCCAGTTCCCTCTAGGAATTGCGCAGTTTTGTCTGATGAGCTCCAGTAGGTGACTGCCAGTTCCCCTCAAGAATTACACAATTTTTGCTGCCAATGATTCAGCAACTAACTGCCAATTACCCTCAGGAATTGCATAGTTTTTCCTACCAATGTACCAGTAGCCAGCTGCTAGTTCCCTCCAGGACTTGCGCAGGTTTGGCTGCCGAGCTCCCACTGCCCACTCATTCCGAAAATTGTGCATATTTTTCCTGCCCAGCCTTCCCGCAGCCCGAATGTTTCCTCAAAAAAAATGCACAGTTTTGTCCTCCACTTGAGCTAGACCCCGTGGATAGTAACTGTCAATCTAGATTGCCCATATTCATCACCCAATGATTCCTGCACAGTTTTCATCAACAGTGCCCAAAGCCTCCATCCCGTCTCGCAACCTTGTCACCTCTCTCGGTCACCTGTATAAAAAATGATCATGCATCATGGTGGACTAGGAGGTTTATGGATTTGATGTCATCTCATCACGAGTGAATGTAGACATGGGTACATAAACAAACATGGTGCGATGACGGATGGGATGAACAAAGGGAACACATGTAGAAGGACAAGTTCACCAACGAATGAATATACGATGCATGCAAAGAGATGCACTCACGAATGAATGATCATGTAAAGATGTATTCGTGGATAGACGGACGAGAAAACATTTAAGATGTGTTCACGAATGGATGGACGAATGAACATGCACCTTTCACAAATGGACGAACCTGTCAAGCTTACCAACATACGAACAAGGAGCAATGTGTGAATGAAACATCAAGTGAACCAACAACCATCAAGGACTCCACGCACTTTTTCATGCGGAGGTGAAGCTGTGACACACCATGAGGACATCCATCACCCAACAATATTGTAGCTCGACATGCACACCAGCAGCAACATGAATGTACCAGCACTGTCATGTCGATTATTGTCATGAGTCATGCCGTCCACATCTCTAATGTGGTCCATACTATCAATCAATGTAATCTAACGTGGAAGTCCAAGAGACCCACTTGTTGTATGAAGACTCATGTAAAGTCGAAAATTCATGGAAGTCAAACAGTCATGAGGGTAGTAGAATAGCCATAAGGGTCCACCTTTGGCTATAGAAACCCCCTCATTTGTACCTGTAAAGGACTTTTCACTTTAGCTCCTCCCACATAGCCTTGAGAGTCTATAATATTTTCTTTGAGGAGTAAGTAGTGGCTCAAACACCCCATGCATGGGGTTAGTGATGTATGGTGTAACGATGTGTCTTGGAATTTTCACTAATACAAAAGCCTGCTAACAGGCCAACACGTTTTCACACATGTATTGTAACTATTGTAAGACTAATCTTGAACACTTGTAATGCATGTTGCTTTAACCTATCTTTAACACTTGAACTCATTCACTTGTTGTAATACATATATGTTAATGAAGATGTGTTGTATATGTTGTTAATGTTGTCTTGCCTGTGTTGGCTACCCTCCCAGACATCAGATAGACCTTTCACGTAAACTTACTATAATGACCGTTGAACTCGCATGGACTCATCCGTTGTGTGTTGTACATGTTATCTTTCCTTGTGTTGTGATTGTGGCATCTGTGTGGGCTGCTCCTCCATAAGTTGTGCATGTCTTGTTGTGTTGTGTGTTCCTAATAGAGCTTGGACTTCCTCCCATCTGACTTGGGACTCGCTCTCACCCTCTCCCTCTGTGGTGAAAGAACCATTGACACAAGTAGCACTAGCAAACACCAGCGCACAAACCTCGCCACTCGAAGACAAAGCAGACTACTCTCCTGGGCTGACAAGCAAGAGCAGAGGCAAACATTTAAGATAATGGCAACTGGGCCATCGTACTGGATGGGACTCCTACACCAAATGGTGTGAGTTCTAGTTGGGACTTCATGTTGAGGAAATCCCCTGATGTTGGCGGGTCCAGCACCGTAAACAGTTTCATGTTTGGGTCAATTGTTTTTAGGTCAAAGCCTCCATTGAAGGCTTCTGGGGTTTATTTCAAGTGTCCTTATCCATGTCATAATGTAAAATATGCTTATTGGGATTCATTTATCAAGAAATACATTTATTTTAATGTAAAATAAATCATTTAGACCTCCTCCACTAAGTCAACCTCAAATTGGACAATTCGTCCTAATTGAGGGGAAGAATCTCCTATATACAGGTAGTAACTCGACCTTTGTAGCACTCACTCATAAAGTTTGATCTACAATTGTTGGGGGCAATAAAAGTGTGAAATTCAAGGAATAAGGTGGAAAGGTCTAGCGAAGGAGAAGGAGGTCTTTATCAAGCACAAGAAGTCAAAATTATCTCTCTCTCTCTCTCTCATGTGTGGAGTTGTTCATTGGAAGTGACGAAGTTATAGTAATATAGCTGGGGGAAATTTTTAGATCCATTGGGGGCTAAAATTCTTGGTTGTTGCTGGGCTAGAGCTGTTGGACAATAAGCGAGTACTAAAATTTGATGAATCTTACTGGAAGGCTGACTTGGTGGAAGAGAAAAGTATTTTGGTCTAAGGTCTTAATCTATCTCAACTTGATTTTGCTAGTGGAAGAGTTTGAATGTGTTTTCCCCTATAAAGGAGTTTTAGCCTTGGCAAAGTGCCTACATATGGTATCTCAATATTCATATTTTTCTTTTGGCTAATTTCTTAATGAAACAAAGATAAAAGAAGAACATAAGAAATTTAATAAGAACTCAAATATATCACAAGTAATTATCAACATAAGAAAATATTTCTTCCTTTTTTATTTTCTAACAGGAAGAGCATTGTGTGCAAATAATTTTGATTGTTTTCTCTAGTGACGATGTTCATTTAGTCTTTGAGGGATGCATTTAAATGCGAATAGTATTGTTTGAGCTTATATTACCGTACATAGACTTTTATCTCCAAAGCTATTATCACATAAGATAACATCTTCGGTTTTCAATTTTGTTTGAATGACATCTCTAACTATTGTTTGAAAATTACAAAATGTTGAACATAAGGCTATTGGGATAAAATATTGATTCACTATTGATGAAAAATTAGGGTTCAGGAAGTGGCAAGTTATGGCAAGGAGATAAGTCTATCTCACAGCAATGTAGTATGACGTTCCTTGTGATTGATAGCTAAAATAGGTTGGAGATGTCATTCATGTTCAATTGGAAATTCAAATATGTGAACTTATGCAATTTTGGCAAGAAATCATGAATGTGAAAGGTAATCGACGCTTCAACAATCGTTGTTATTTATTTCATATGTTGTGAGTATTCTTAAATCTTGAAACATTTTCGAATGAGTTAAGCAATTTTTTGGTTACATTTTATTGAACGTGCAGCCTCTTCCTTGTTACGTAAATTGGAGACGTGAGAGATGCAAAATTGCTTTGTAGAAATGCGGGTTGATACACATAAACCAAACCTTTCATTTCCCAAACTTTAACAAGAAAATACCACTAATTAATTGATTAATATGTATTGTTGTGTGGGAGGGAGTTGTGCAGAAGAAGTGTACAAAGGGGAATTTTTGCATAATTACATTTCTTGTAACACTTTTTTTGTTAGATTCATGAATTCAAGGTTTTCAACTATAAATTCAATAGGGGAATACCTTAGTGTATTGCAATAGAGTTTTGTCCAATATTTCAAATTATCATCAACTCCAATTCTTGTATATGTTAAAAAATTTGGGTTTTTGGGTACATTGCATATGATGTTCCTTATTATTGAAAACTAACACAAGTTGGAGATTCCACTCAAACTAAATTTCAGATCAAGAATATACTTCGAAATAAATCATGGATGCGAAAGACAATTGCCACTTCAACAATAAAATTCTTACTTTCTTATGTTGTGAGTATTCACATCCGATATACATGTAAACCAAACCTTTCATTGCATAAAGTTTAATAAGAAAAAATGGCTAATTAATTGATTAATATGTAGTGTTGTACCAGAGGGAGCTATGAAAAAGAAATGTGCAATAGGAATGTATGTTGCACAAGTCTAACAAGTTGCACACAATTACTTATTGCAGAAAATGAAATAGTAGTGGCATTTTAGGTTTGCACACTTTCCTGGTCTTTTTGTTTGGGGTTCATTTCTTCTCATTTTTTGACCATTTTATTCTTTTTACCCTTTGCTCCACTTGGGGATGGCTTTTCCTGGTGAAAAGTCAAGAACAGCAGGTCAGATGGCCTCCGAATGATTTTGACTGAACTATGGAGTCTTCTTCTGCTTGTTGCTTTATTTGTATGTATGACAGTAATGTTTCTGGAGCTTAGGGCCTTCTCTTCGGGCTTCAACTTCACAATCTCACCATCCAATCAACACCAAACCTTTATTCTTCCTTCTTGAATCCCACTTGAGCACTTTGTCACTTAGGTAGGAATCTTCAGTCTTGGTCTTTTTATCGAAAATCTTTTTAACCTTTTCCTGCACAACTTGAGATCTGACCTGAAACTAAAGGGTGTTGCAACTCTAATCAGCTTTCTGATTGCTGGTTAGGTAAAATGAAACAACCAATGCAACCACTCAAGCATCATATACATTGGTGACCTTCGTTGCTTGTGCTTGTTGGTGTTTAAAATTGAGATCTTGCAATCAAATATAGCTTTGTTAACCTTTGAGAAGATAAGGAAATTCCTGATCTCCTTTGTTGGATCTAGAAATTGTACAAAAGGATATTGTAACATATATACACTATTCTTGAACTGATTCAAACAATTGTACATCTTTTGTGTATGGCTTGCATGCCATGAAATTGAAATATCACTTTTATCTTTATCACCCTGCATGTTTTCAATTGCCCTTTGTGATGATATTTCCATTGATTGTAATGTCTGTCTGGTGAAACCATTATTATCTTGATTTTGACTCTCATAGTCTGTTAATGGAGAAAAATTATGATTTCTTTCATCATCCAACCTATCAGCTATTGGATCATAAAGAACTTGGAAGGATTGTTGCAACTTATTACATATAGGTTCAAATGGAACTTCATAGATTTCTACAAGTTGCTCCTCCTTTTCTTTAAAAATTTTATACCACATTTCCTTTAAAAATTGAAATGATTCAAAACAAAGATGCAGGGAATCATCTTGGATCATTTTATCATATGTTCTAGCTTCCAAGACTTCTTCTGCACCCTGACATTCAATGGCATTTTGGGGCTGCAAATCTAGATATGAGAAGTCTTGAACAAAGATTTTATTGCCCTCTAGATAGTTAATATCAAGACTTGTTGACATTTGACTTCTAATTGCATGATAGTTATCTTTGATAAACTGAAATGAAGCAAAAAAAAATGGTAAATTTCCTTCACTAATGTCAAAATTTTCTACACTTTCCTCCTCATTCTCATAGCTGAAATGAACAAGCTGATCACTATTTTCAAGCTGTTGAACCTGAACTTCCTTATTCCCCAAATTAGCTTCTGATTTCTCTGCAAGTTTAATTTGGATTTGAGAAACATAATCATCATCATACTGATCATATTTGGGAAAATCATCAAAAGAAGTAATGCTATCAAATATACACATTAGATCAGCAGATTGCCTCTCCACATATGGTTCTATAACTCTATCTTCAGATTTATGGTCGTTGAAATTAACAAGAATTTGTTCATGGTTGTCAACCTCTTCATTTTGTGAAACAAATGTGTCATGGTAATTTTGAACAAAAAATTCAACTTTCATGGTGATCTTCTGCATCATTTCCTCTATTTTCTTTATCAAAATGTCGAGTTTTTCCTCTTTTTCTACTTTCAACTTTTCTCTTCTAATTTGCAGATTAACTTCTACATCTACTGCAATGTTCTGCATCTGTTCCATTGTTGAGGGGTTTCTTTCTCTTAGATTAAATTCTATCTCTGAATCAAATGCTCTTGGGTAATGCAAAAGAGCTAAATCAGGGGGAGGTCTTATATCTAATGGTATTGAATAATAGGCTTGATTAAATCTGTTTGAAAATTGTTGTATTGTTTCATCTAGATGTATTTTTAAGTGATTATATTCCTCTATGACTAGAAGAAGATTGACTTTGATTATCCATCTATCAAGGAAGAGTTTGAGAAATTGCTCGAGATTTGAGATGCTTGCCTCAGGCAGGGTTTTGAGCCAACTCTTGACTTTGTCTTGCAAAGAAAGAGCAAAAAGCCTAATACTAACATCCTCTTCATCTACTTCAAATAGGTTAAGATAATCTTCAAAATCTTGAATATGTTTTTGGGAAGTGATACCATTCTCTCCATCAAACCTAGGGAGATACTTGGGATAATCGTTAGGGAAAGCATGGAGTGTAGGAGGCAAAATGAGTGGGTTATATCTATTAGGAACTTTATGAGGTACTGGAATATGTATAGGGATTGTCTGATTAGTCTTAATTTTTTGATTCTCCTTAATTGGAAAATGATCTTCATAAGAATTAGAAGACTGTTGTTCAAATGTGTAAGGACACATTATATCTACATTTTTCAAAGGAAAATAATAAAAATTTAATCTAAAATCATCTCTAAAATACAATATACATTGAAAAACTTTATCAATTTAGAAAGAACATAATTTCTTGGATAACAATCCAAGTTAAAAGCCTGATCTTTTCCCATAGTTCTTTCAAGTTCATTTCTCCAGTGGAGTCTTGATTGTGAAATTGATTTTGGAGTCGCCAAGTGGATGATTTTAACCTTTGTGTGTCTGATCCATGTCCACCATCATAGATCATATCTAAACCTGTAAAACAATTCTGAAGAAAAAGTCAGTTCTCCAAGAAACCAAATTTTGAGTATTTTATGATTATTTTGCTTTTTTATGAATTTTCAAAACAAATTCTATGATTTCTTTAAGAGCCTTTAGATATGAGATTTAAACTTTCTTAAAGACTTTATTTGACAAGAAGAACTGATCAAGTATTTGAAACCAAATGTCCAATCTATAAGCTAGACCGGAGATAGATTGAAGCAACATTCATTTACTTCTGCAATTACAAAGAAAGAGAAGTTCAAAGGCTACCTGGCTAACTTCAGGCTCCGTCTGTAGCTTATAAAATAAACAATAGTAACAAATAACTATTCAGGTCCCCAGCAGAGTCACCACTATGTTATCACTCAGGTTTTCCCAGAAGTTGTAAGAAGGGGAAAGGAGGCCAAGGTAACCACAAACAAATCTTTTAGATATAGATTCTAGCCAATCTGTATCCAGAGAGGGCTCTCTCTTTAAGTTTTAGCTTTGTTTTGAAAGATATTAGGCTAGTTATGAAGTTTAGGAGTTTTGTTTGATTTGGGTAGTGAGATTCAATAGCAAAGGGGCAAGACTAAGTAGTTTAGGTCATTGGGCTAATGGAGTCAAGTAAGATGGCTTTACTGGACTTGGTTTCTCAACAAAGGATGGCTTTACAGAGCAAGATGGTCAAATAGAGAACAAATAAATATTTTGAAATATATGGAATGATTTCAAAATGGGTGAAGAGCAGTTAAGAATTCTTCAAACAATTTGAAAAATGGAACTGGAATTGATTACAAGTAAAGAAAAATTAAGTATTCTTTAAATAATAATCAAAGTGACAGAACTAGAAAACAGGAGCAATTGAGATTTCACTGTTTATCCTAATTCAGAAGAAAACATAGAGGATAATAACTTTTGAAGACAGAGTGCAATCAAGCATATTCTGAATTACCTTTTTTTTATCATTCAGATGTGAAACAAAGATGATATAATAAACAAGGAAAACTTTAACAGATAAGGTATAGAGGACTTATTGATCCGGTGTTTGATTCAAGAAACCTGTAAAAAGTTGATCCGGTGTTTGATTCAAGAAATCTGTAAAAAGTCCTTTGCCTCAACTCTTTATCCAGCAAGCCATACAAAATTGATCCAATCAGTACTTTATTCCAAAAACCAGTATTACAGCAATGTATATGAATCCACCCAAAATACTTCAAATGAAGAAGTATTTATACTAATTGTAAACTAAATATCTTGAAAAAATATCAAGATTAGTTTCACAAATATCTCCAACTGTTTATGTTAATAGAACTTAAATAAAGGACATTCAAAACTAATGAATCTATTTGGCACTATTTCTATGGCTTTATGGTGACAAACAAGATAAAGTCGAATTTGATAGCAACTCTTAGTTGATGATGAGGCATCCCAGTGACTAAATGTATCCTTCCTTTGTGCATTCTGCCCCAGATATTCTACAAACTTAGGGTCCAATGATACACTTGTATATCTCAATCTGTGATAGATATTTAAAAAGTGAAAGAGATTTTGTAGATAGGGCTACTTTTGAAATAAACCTCTCTCTGTTTCCCAAAATGCATCTCCAGCTGTTCACAATATTCTCTCCAAAAAGATGTCAAAAACAGGACTTTGCACAAACTTAACAATAGGCTATGAAGACATGCACTTATCTCCCTCTTGGTAATACCTGTGTAAAACGTGAGATAGGTTTTTGTAGCTTGGCCTGTTCAGAACAAAAAATTCTTCCAGTTTCTCGAAATACTTCTTGTATTAACCACAATAGTTTCTGCAAAACTATGACTTAAATAGGAAATTTCTGAAGAATGTACCATTTTTGCTCTAATTTCATCTTTTAAGCTTAAACTTCTTTTGACTGTTTTTCACTTTTACTTTGGATAATCTTCATTGTAGCTGGTGAAATGGTTTTCATCTTTGTTTAGCCCTTAATGTCTTCATGTTTACTTTCACTATTTACTGTTTACTTTTTACTTTTACCACTCTATTTTTCAATTGTCTTCACTTTGACATGAATTTGTATGCTATGCTTTGTAACTGTCTTTTATGCTATTTATCTTCATGCTAGCTGATTTACTTGACTTGGTCTTCAATCTGATAATCTTTAACCTTGATACACTTTGATTGTTCTTTACTGTGTCCTTTTACCTTCCATCTCTTTTTGAATAGACCTTATAACAATCTTGGAGTAAACAAGTCTTATGACTAGTATTAAGACTGTTTATCCAAGGATGTGGTCTTCTAATCACCTGTGAAACAAAACAAATTGTTAAGAAAGCATTGGTTTGGAGGGGAGGTCAAAAAGTATTCATTTGAGCTTGAGAGCTCTGTAGAGTGAGTCTAGAATGATTTTTGGGAGGTAAACCATGCTCGAATTGGTTAACAGAGGCTTCAGATGGCGCAACTGGGTTACAAAGGGGTTTACTGCACAATCAGGTGAAAATGAGCAACACTGGGGTTTTTGTGTTTAAATGGGTAAATGGTTGGTATTGGCGGGTGAAAGGGTGAATGATGAGACATTTTGTTGTTTAGTAGAAGTTTGTAAGCGGTTTCTATCGCACCACTTATGCGGAAGGGTGGTATTTAGCCTCAAGCTAGCGATTCCATAGATTACTCGATGCATGGCGAAGGTATTGGAGGAAAACTGCCTGGTGATCGCGCATTAACATGCGGTCACCAAGGGGGGCGCGATATTGGTAATGACCGTTGGATGATGGGGATGGGATCGAACGGTGGACGAGAGGCGTATTGCGACGGAGTTCGTCTGTGGTGGGCCAAACACAATAAAAAATGTTTAATTGTATCAGGGGTAATGCGATTGGTTGGGGGTGGTTCTTAATTAACCGTAAGGGTTAATTAATTCTAGTTAATCCTGTTTGTCAAGTATCTATGGTTATATTTAACCGGGGCGGGATATATAATATTTCAGGGTTTTATATAGTTAAATAATACGGGAGTGGGTTAATCTTTTCAAAGGATTTCTATAATATAAGTCAGAAATTAATATGAAACAATGTGATAAAAAACACTAAGTAAAAACATTAGAGTATATATTTAAACTTAGGCTTAAAGTGGAAAATGGGTTTTTATGTGATATTGCACATTTTTCCTAAGTAAAATAGGATTTTACGTAGGAAAAGACTTATGAATGTGAATGAATGATTTATGGATGGTTTGAAGTACTTGGGCCATTTAATTATTGGGCCGAGGGTCTAGCCCCTCCAGAAGTCAGAGAAATGCTCTGAGCCCCTTTAATTTTCAAAGACCTTAATACTTTACAGGGAATTAGTGAAATCTTTAGGGAAAAATGTGAATGGAAGTTAGTTATTTGACCTTGTCTTGCTTGAACTGCATCAAGTGTAATGTCTGCCTTGAACTTGTGATAAAAGTGAAAATTAACACCTTTAGAGACATTATCCATCACAAGTATTTCTGCAACATCATCTACCTACCCTACCTACTTTAGCCTGACATTTTTTCTTCTTTATTAGGGTGCACTTTGCACTAGCAAACCCTTATCAATCTTCTTTTTCTTTTACATGGCAAGCCTACCTAAGTCTGCACTTATTACATCCAAGGGCTCAGATTAAACTATTGAGCTCCTTTTCATTTACTCTACCTATCTACTTATCTACCAAGTTTAAACAGTTTGGTCAGATTTTATTCTCTATTCTACAACATGAAATTGAAAACTGAATGAGCCAAGTTTAAGCTGTTTGACTCTTCATCAATTGTGGCATAAGTCTAACAAGTTGCACACAATTACTTATTACAGAAAATGAAATAGTAGTGGCATTTTAGGCTTGCACACTTTCCTGGTCTTTTTGTTTGGGGTTCATTTCTTCTCATTTTTTGACCATTTTATTCTTTTTACCCTTCGATTTTTCTTTTAGGGTATACCCTCTTTACATTTTTTAAATTTTTTGATTTTTAGAAAATATGGAAAATCTTTGCAACAAGAAAAGGTATGAACATATTACAGAGCTCATCAAGTCAATCATGAAATATGACACCTATTGGTATAGGAGCATTACAAAACCTACAAATGGAGGATCCCATAAAAACATGAGTCCTCATTAGAAGTCTACTAAGGTTTTCCAATTCGATTGGAGATGATATTTACTAGGGGAATGTTTCAAGGGACATGAAATGGCCTGGCCAAAATAAATTGTATAATGAGTAAAATTGACAAGATACATGTTTATGATACCTAATACAATACCTTACATGGCTTTTGCATGGTTTTAACTTGTGACCTTAGGCTTACAATGGTGATGAATGTTGCATTGAAAAGAGATAGGTACCCCAACTAATAGAGGGATAACAAGTCCTAAAGCTAGCTAGGAGATCTCAATATGAGGTATCACATCCAAGGATGTCAATTAGGAAATGCTCCTGACATGGAAAGAGGTGAAGAAACAATCCAAAAAGCACTACTAAGGTATTTGGAAATGTAACAAGTGGATTAGAAGGAAAAATAATAAACCAAATCCATGCAAGAATCCCATAATGGGTATGCTTTTATTTGATTTTAGGTTTATCTATGTTTTCCAAAATATTTTTTATTGAATTCTAGTTTTATAGGATTTATACTAGGAGGTTATATTTATGTTATATGGGCTAGAAATGTTACAAATGGTGTTGGAGCTATGGTTCAATACATGGATTGAATGGGATTAGGATAGATAAAATTATCATAGACGAATTTGGAACTCTAATAGAAATGGTTCAAAGCTATGGTTCAACGCTAGGCTTGTAGGGCTAAAGACATACCATAAAGGTGAATTTGAGAAAGACATAAAGCTTTCTAGTATGTTTTGGTGGCAATAACACTACCTAAATTTAACCTTAGATAAAATCTTTTCTTGTTTTATGTGGAGAAACTTTGTGAAACGAGTGCTCCCTTAAAAGAGAGTCATGATTTGGAAATAGTTCCTTGAGGGAGGATGTTTAAATGACTATGGACTCTTGTAATTGATGCTAATATTGAAATGATCAAATTATAATTAAAGGTTGAAAAATGTAGTGAGGATGTTTAAATGAGGATGGACTCTTGTGATTGATGCTAATATTGAAATTAGCAAAGTATAATTAAAGGTTGAAAAATGTAGTGAATAGTTAAAATATATATGTTGGATGCATACAGATATGTGTATGAAGTCAATTGGAATGCCATGGTATAAGAAAATCATGGATTGCAATACCATAATTAATGTTTTGGTAGCGGCGATACCTCAATATCATTAATAAATTTGATCCTTGGAGGAATTGTGGGCTATGATGAAAATTCCCTTAAGGATGGGAAACTTGGTAAATGATAAAAGATTAAATGGATGATACTAATTTGGTATAGATCAAAAAGTCCCTGCATTGTATATGCAAGTGGAGAACACCTAGGTTAGAAGACCTTGGATCTCAATCCAGGATAGGTGTCCTAAATGGTAGGGAACGATGCATGGATTAGCTGAGTTGTTAAGAAATAAAAAGGATGCTTGATATATTTTGGGTAGATATGGTATTTCTTAGGTCACCTAAAAATATGAAATCAACAATATTATGCTCTTGACCTACATAATATAGAATTATCACATGAAATGAGAAAAATAACAAAGTATTTTATTATTTAGAAACATATTCAATGTTCAATTGCCTCTTCGAGAGGGAAACCTACAACAGAGTAGAGCTCGATTATAATAAGACTCAATGATCTTTCCTTTACTAACTATGACTATTCATAGCTAAATGACATTCAAAACCCTAACTACTAGTGGTCCCTTGCATAACATGGGTTAACCACTTTATTTATTAACTATGGCCCATTTACAACTAACTGTGGTCCCTTTTCTCTAATGCAAGTCAACCACTTAAAATTATCAATGTGGGCTTTACTGACTTTTAACTAACTATGACTCTGACTCGGCCCATTGGACTTATTACATAAATAAAGGGTTTAGGGTTGGACCCTAACATGCCCTCCACCATTTAAAGCAACCTTTTCCTCAAGGCTAAAGCTGCAGAAACTACTGAAGAAGAGTGGATGATTCCTAGGTTGCATCTTCTGGAGAGGTGTATTTTCACTTGATGAGGACTTCCTTGATCATGCATTCATGGAGATGTCTTTCACAAGTATCGAGGGCTTGTTATGGTTGGAGCCAAAGTGAGTCTTCCTCATCCAATTCGAAGATACTTGTTTGAAATATGCATTTTTTCCCCACCACTTTCTTGAGGCATGATACATGGAAGTTTAGATGGATTTTTGGAGTAGGTGGCAAGGCTAATTTGTAGGCGACTGCTCCTATGCGCTAAAGTATCTGATAGGGTCCATATCATTTTGGTGCTAGTTTCTGGCATCCCTTTTATTTCAGATACGTTTTCTTATATGGTTGGAGTTACAGGAATACCTGATCCCCTTCTTGAAATGCGCGCTCAGAATGATGTTGGTATTCCTATTTCTTCATTCGGTTGTGATCTTGGTGTAGATTATTTTTGAGATGAACTATCATTGCGGCATGGTTCTGTAGGAGTTGATAAACTGTTTGTACTTTAGAACATCCAGGGATATAAGAAATAGGTGAAGGTTGAAGTTGGCCATACACAACCTCATATGGAGTCATCTTGGTGGATTCATGATAGTTAGTATTATACCACCATTTAGCTAAAGGTAGCCATTATACCCATTGATGATGATTTTTTGAAGTGAAACAGCTTAGATATTCCTCCAAACATTTGTTGATTGCTTCTTCTTGACTGTCAGTTTGGGGATGATAGGCGATACTTAGTTGGAGTTGCATTCCTTGTAGCTTGAAACGTTCTTGCCAAAATTTGCTGATGAAAGTGGGGTTGCGATCAAACACAATGGAAGTCAGCATGTCATATAGTTTGAAAATCTAGTCTAAGAAAACTTGAGCCACAAAAGTGGGGGTAAATGTGTGTCGTAGAGTGCAAAAATGAGCGTATTTAGAAATTATGTCCACAACCACCATGATGAATGATTTGTTTCCTGACTTTGGGAGACCAGTGATGAAATACATGGAAACATCTGTCCAGACAAAGGCAGGGAGTGGAAATGGTTGTAAGGTTCCCAGTAACTTGACTGTTTCCCCTTTGTTACGTTGGCACACATCGCATTCAACTACAAAAGTAAGAATGCCATTTTTCATGCTAGTCCAAAAGAAAGAACGATGTGCACAAATATAAGTCTCCTGAAAGCTTGAATGTCCTACAATTGGAGATGAGCACAACTCGTCCAAGTTTCGGGTTTTGAGGGTGGATGTGGTGATATAACTAATTGGTCTTTGTAGCAAAGAATCTCATCCTTCAAAGAGTAGTCGACTGAGGAATTAGGATCTTCTCTCAAGCTATTAATGAGTTGTGACAGAGGGGGGAGGGAGAACCATTCCTTGCAGACCAATTCAATCCAATATTGTATGGGTAGAGAGATCGATAGAAGGGTGCTCTCATCCTTAAATTGGCACAATAAAACATCAGCTACTACATTGTCACACCCTTTCTTGTAAATTATCTCATAATCATATCCCAGCATTTTGGGAAGCCATTTATTTTTCTTTGGTGATGATAGATGTTGCTCCAAAAAATATTGTAGGTTTTGATGGTCCTTATGGATTTGGAAATGTCGCCCCAACAAGTATGGCCACCAAGTGTCTACTACATGTAAGATGGCCATCATTTCTTTCTCATAATTATATTGACCCAGATGTTTGCCACTGAGTTCTTGGCTAGTAAAAACCATTCGTCTACCTTCTTGCATTAATACAATGCCAATACTTGTACCAGAAGCATCACATTCAATCACAAAAGTTTTGGTGAAGTTTAGAAGGGCCAATATGAGAGTGGAGCACATGGCCTGTTTGATAGCCAAGAAGGTTTGTTGAACTGCATCATTCTAGACAAATGATTTTTCTTGAAAAGATTAGTGAGGGGTCTAGCAATGTGCCCATAATTATGGAAAAAAAATTTGTGATAGTAGCCATTGAGACCCAATAAGTCCCTCAAACTCTTCAAGGTTTTTGGTTGGGACCACTCTTGCATTGCCTGAATCTTTTTTGGATCAACCCTCACTCCATGACCCACAATCTTTACCAAATGGTTAACTTCTTCCACTCCAAAAGAGCACTTGGATAATTTAAAAAATAATTTGTGATCTTAGAGCAATTAGAATATCTGGTCTACATGCTGAATATGTTTGTCCCAAGTTATGTTGTAGATGAGAATGTCATCAAAGAAGACCAAGACAATTTTTCGAAGATATGGTTTCAGCAGGTTGCTCATGAGGCTTTGAGAAGTAGATGGATCATTACAGAGACCAAATGGCATGACCAGGAACTCATAATGGCCTTCATGAGTTTAGAAGACAGTCTTGGGAATGTCTACTTCCTTCATGCGTATTTGGTTATAGCCATATCATAGGTATAGCTTGGTAAAGAATTGAGCACAATTCAGTTCATAAAGCAGATTATCAAAAATGAGAATAGGAAAATTTTCCTTAATAGTGAGCTTGTTGAGGGCTCGAAATTTCAGAAACATGATCCATTCTCCATATTTATTTAGAACCATGACCACTGGAGATGAATAAGGAATAATGTTGGGATGAATAACACCGACTTCTAGGAGTTCCTTGATGATTTTTTCAATTTAATTCTTTTGGGAAAAAAGATATCGATATGGGAAAACATTAGGTGGTTTTTCCCCCAGGACCAAAGGGATCTTATGATCATGTTCACCCCTAGAGGGTGAAATCTCTTTAAGTTTGTCAAATACCCATTGATGGCGATCTAAGAGTTGTTGCATCTCAGGATGAATATGAGGAGTAGTGGATTGAAGGGTCTGGATTGCATTAAATTGGGTGATTACTCCATGATGGCCCTTTTTTAAAATCTTCTCCATTTGGTGCAAGTTGATGATAGTAGGAGCACTTGCTTGGAGTCCCCTTAATGTATGAATGTGGTCATTCTACTTAAAGCTCATATGTAGCTCCTAGAAATCCATTGTGATATGGCCCATTGTACGATTCCATTCAACACCTAGGACAATGTCACAACCACCCATTTCAATAGAAAACATGTGGGTCTTTAGGTGGTAGTCTCCCATCTGAAGCTTATAATTTTCACAACGACCTTCACATTTCACGGTCCCCCCACGAGTAATAAGGACTTGGAAATTAGCTACCTCCCACACAAAGCAATGAACAACTTCTGCGACTCTCTTATGGATAAATTTATGAGTGCTGCCACTATCAATAAATACTACTACTGGTTGATGTTTAATAAGCCCTCAAATTTTGAGAGTCTAAGGCAAAGAAATGTCAGCCAAGGCATGTAGTGATATAACTAGATCATCTTGCATAGCTGTGGGATCATTTTCAGTTTTGGTTTCCTTTGCTTTGTCCTCGAGCACCTCAAGGGATGAAGCTTCGTCTGTCAAGTTGTTATCAGTAGCATCAATTTGAAATAATTTTGGTTCCTTGCATTTATGTATAGGGGATTACTTGTCATCACAGCAATAGCATAATCCTTGTTTTCTTCTTTCGGCCATTTTCGCTAGTGACACCTTTTGAACCTTAAGTGTTTGGGTGGGGCTCTGAGCCTGGGTGGGAAATACCTTGGCGAAAAAATTTTGACGATGGGATTAAGCATTTAAGGTGATTTTCACATCGAATGCCTTCCTGCATGCATCCAACCAACTAGATGGGTGGTGCATCTAGACATGGGCTTGTATGGCTTCTTTTAGGCCACTGATGAAACAATCAAAGTAGAACTTATCTCCTAAACCGAATGTTTTGATGGCCAATTTATCAAAGGCTGCATTGTAGTCCTTTACTGCACTTGTTTTCTAGAGTTTAGTGAGATGGATCAAAAAATTATATTCTCGGTCAAAGCGATCACATATGACTTTTGAGAACATGTGCCAAGTTACTTTCCTTGGATAACATTTCTTATGCCACTACCGCCATTACCATTTCTCTTGGTTCAAGGAAATGGATCCCACATGTATTTTAGTTTCATCCTCGCATATGTCATTAAGGGAGAAATATTGTTCCATTTGTGCTACCCATACTATAGGGTTAGATCCATCAAATTTGTACCTGTCCAACTTGGGTGCCCAGTGGTTGGAATGGTGGTGATTTCCATGGAATTGAATGTGATGGATAGATTCTCCTTCTATGTGTGTATCAACACTTGGCTCCTCCCGATGAGAATTGGTCATAAGTTTTGTTTGTCGTGAGAGATTTTTGTAAAAAGTGTCCATATTGTTCTAGAATTATTCAAACTTTTTTTCAAGGTCGTCGATCCTCTCAAAATCCATAACTTGATATATGGTACCTAGCATTCACCATCTCGGTCAATTACTTAAGAGTAGTCTTCTTGGAAAGAGGGTGGTCTCAAGAGTCTAATGGCGTGGGTCACTTGAAGTCATGTCAGAAAAAACTTTGGGATCGATGGAAAATTGGGGAATTACAAGTGAATGGTACCACTGCAACCAACTCATCATCCTAAATTTGATGGACTAAGTCTTTAACAAGCATCCGGCGATGGTCTCATTTTTTTTGTATTATGAAAGGAGTTTTACTCCCTATTAATCAATACTGCAGTGGACAAATTCCAGAAAGCTTGATACTACCCAATGTCCTTTGAAAATTGGTCTTGGACTGTAGCAATAGAACCCCAAGGTCTTGGTCATGTTGAAGTGCTGCGACAATCGAATATAGATTATGACGGCCAAAACCCTCACTACACAAACCATCTTATCTGCACCCTCAAAACCCAAATTACTGAATATGAGTTGTACGACAGTGGAAGAACCCGAACTGTTGGATCTGATATGGAAGATAAGGTAGAGGGAGATCTTCAGATAGCGGAGGGAACTATGGTCACAAAGAAGTGTGAGGTGTTACAGATCGTGATATATGCAGGGGTCCAACAATAGTACTCAGCCCAATATTTCAAGGTGCTAACTAAGGAGGATCGATCATACCCTTAACTATACTACCTGACTACCCTATTGTATGTGTAAGTAATCTCCTTGAGTGTTTCTCTCAGTGTACTATAGCAACAATATGAAAGATGAATTATCTAAGGTTAGGCTTCAGGCGAGCCCAGGGGGCTTCCGATATACCTAAGGATATATGGAAGTGCAATCCATGCATGCTTCTGTCTAATGCCCTACTACTCGAATGGGTACCCACGTCCAACAAGCGTGACCACCTCTTGTAGTTCGTGTGTGCATGCCTCCCCATATTCGCAGGTTTATGCACTCAACAAAAGATCTTATGGTTTAAAGACGTCCAAACATGTCTGTAGCCTAAAAGAAATTCTGCAAAAATTGGAGGTACAACTGGCCCTGGAAAGTGCTCTTATACCACTTGTTATGCTCTTGACCTATGATAAATCCACAATACCAGAAATACGAAGAAATATAGCCCAGAACAAAGAATTATCACATGAAATGAGAAAAACTACAAAGTATTTTATTATTCAGAAACAGATTCAATCTTCACTTGCCCCTTCGAGGGGGAAACCTATAGCAGAGTAGAGCTCAATTATAATAAGACTCAATGATCTTTCTCTTACTAACAATGACTATTTATAGCTAAATGACATCCAAAACCCTTACTACTAGTGGTCCTTTGTATAACACAGGTTAACCACTTTATTTATTAACTATGGCTTGTTTACAACTAATTGTGGTCCCTTTTCTCTAATATCGATCAACCACTTACAATTATCAATGCAAGCTTTATTGACTTTCTAACTAACTATGTCTCTGACTCGGCCCATTGGGTTTATTACATAAATAAAGGGGTTAGGGTTGGACCCTAACAAAGAACAACTTCATCTTATATATTAATGACATTTTCAAATATCCAATGCTTGTGTAATTTGTAGATTTGATTTCTAATTTCACATATGTGAAGGGAAATTATGACAAGTGATTTAACATTTTAATTAAAGAATATAAATGTTATTTTACTATTGTATTTATTTTTTATATAAAGGAGTTTTTAGATCTAGTTTATGCATGCAAGGATTTCCTAGAGTTGAAATATATCAAATGCTTTGGTACCTTTTCTGCTTGGATTTTCTAGAAGTTTCAATTGTTAAAGATTGAAATATTACCCATTTATATTGTAAATTCCACAAAGGCATGATAGAATTCTTTTCAAGAACCAATAGGTTATCCCCCCTATGAATAATACCGTCTAATCAAGTTGAAGCTAGAAAAACAAGGCATTTAAAGTTATTAGATATTGTGGCCCAACATAAAAAACAAATTGAGAAGTTAGATGCTGACTATGGTTTGTTTTATCAATTGGTCCTAGTTTTAGCTAGAAGTTCTCAATTTGAGGTACAACATCTAAGGATGTTAATTAGCCATGTTATTCACATGGAAAGAGGTGAAGAAAAAAATCCAACAAGCACTAAGGGATTTCGAAATAGAACATGTGGATTAGGAAGCCAATAAATCAACATAATCCATTCAATAAGCTCACAAAGGGTATGCTTTTTTTTTTTTTTTTTAAGTTTATCTATGTTTTACATAAATGTTTGGATTTCAATCTAGTTTTGTAGGATTTATACTAGGAGGTCTCTATGTTATTCTAATGCAATAGCTAGAACAATTCAGTCCCTCGTAACTAATTTCAAATTTTGGATAATATCTAAAATACTAACTTCCCAATTTTTTTTTTTTTTTTTTTTTTAATCTTTGTATTATATATTATCTAATGTAGCAACATCAATTTTTTAATACAAATTATATGCAAACTCCTGAGATGAATAGATGTCAATGACGTCCATATTCTAATGGAGAGGTTTCCAATAACAAACCATAGTGTATTAACCTATCAGAGTAATGGGCTAGTGGATATTGACCCCACTAACTGTTGGACCTTAAGAGATCATATAATATAAGAAATTTGATTAATATGATATGGAACATATGGAGTGCAGTCATTCAGGCAAACATAGGAATGGTAAGCATGCTCTGCATTTTAGAAGTTTAAAAGAAATGAGCTCTGAATGCCATATTTGATGGAAGAGGACACTTATGTTTCAATTCACACGCATATGCCTTTTTATGGATGCCATTCAATGTCTTGTCATTTAAGTGGTCCCATTGTGTGAGAAGAAATCTCTTCCCTTTAAATATATATCATGAGAGCATATTAGTGTTGGAATGGCAATGAGAATGATATAGAACATAGATATCATGAAAATATTCCATATGGATCAGAACTTGGGAAAATATTGATCCCTTATCATTGTTTAGATTGATAATATTTGCCTTTAATTGAAATTGATCTATTAAATGTAGAAATTTTCAAATTCTCTACAAATCTCTCTCTGAGAAATATGTAGAAAATCCGACTGTAGATTAATCTGATAATGCAATATAACCAAAGCAAAATACTATAACCTACTTCTATTATCAATTTGTGGAAGCTTAAATACTGAGCAAGATCGAGTTGAACACATATAACCAGAAGAAGAAGAAGAATCAATACACAATACACATGAAAATACTTTGGGGAAAGTCTCAGCTAAAAACCCCACTATCTGTATTATCATACAAGGTGGAAATACATAGGAATTATACAAAGCCTTAGCTCTCACAACTAGCTAGCTCTCAGTATAATCCTCACAGATGCTCACAAGAAATCTTGGCTTCTCACAAGCCTTCCTCTCTGCCCTCCAAGCTCCTATTTCGTTGTGTCGTTCCTAGTGGATGATTCTCACCTCACCAAGTGGAACACTATTCTTACACATTATAAAACTACCCAATCCTCAAGGAACCTTGACTGCATGCATGAGTTTCCTTTATAGGAAAACGCATGCAACTGATAGTACATTGTCCTTAACATTCAGCTCAACTGGGTCTTTCTCAGAATAGACATGCATGAGTTTCTAATGAGGGAATATTTAGTTATCTGGAGTACATTGGTTAAGTGCATGCATGCATCAACTGAGTGGTAACTCACAATTAGTTCCTCAAACAATTTGGAACTAATTTAACTGGACTTAACTCAGTAAATCAAGCTAACTAATTACAACTCAAATATAACTCAATTTTATCTCCTTAATTAGTGGATAATCTCCTTAATTTAAGGGATAACTGTTTCATGACTTCAAAAAGACTTCTAACTTGAATTTCTCCAACTAATTAATCCATAATGAATTAATTAATTATTTCCAAGTAGCTGGTGAGACTAAATTCGATTTTACTTCACAATTTTAATTCAAGGACAAATTAAAATTGGAATATTCTAAATTTTATGTTTATCATTTCTTGTTGCTATTTTCAACACTCCCTCTCAACAAGAAAGGAATTCAAGTCGACCCTGATCGTGAACCTTTGGAATGTTATACATGCAACACTTCTCTCTAGTGTTGTTGCTCCAACAACTCTAGAAACAAAAAAACATCCAACCTGAATTAGTATGATGCATCTGTCATCAAAGTATTTGACTACTATTGCCTCTGTCAACTGAAAACTTTGTGCTTCAGCTGACTTTTCCTTTATGCACTATTTTCAATACTTCTTTGCACTCTTCAGTACCTAAATGCTCTAGCCTCTATCACTTTGATCTCTGACTGCATCAATCCCACTGATTCCTCCCGCTACTATGTACTTTGGGCTCCCGTAGCCAGGTACGATCCATGAGATAAAAACTCCCAATGGACCCTGCCCAATTTCAGCCTTCTTGTGACTATCACTTCACATCACCCCACCTCACACCTAGAGGTATGGCTGCATGTGATCCCTTTGCCCACTTCTCCAATTGTGGCTCCTCCACAATTATTTGAGACTTCTTCTGGGGCTGCATATTGAGAGGTAATTTACTCTCCCTCTCAACCACCAAGTCTCTAACATTTTCCTTGCTCCTCAAGGCTTTGCATGCATCTTGAACCTCAAGAGAATACAGGTTCTTAACTCGTTAACCGATCCATTTCACCCTTCTCATGGTGATGTGTCTAAGGAATGCCTTTCCTTTACTGAAGACAACATCGTAGTCTTAGTCCTCCAACATCGTGACCGATACCAAGTTCTTCTTCAGTCCAAGCACATACTTCACATTTGTCAAGGTGATAGGAGCTCCATGCTCCCTATGAAAAGCAACCGTGCCCACTCTTGAAACAATATAGCTTTCATCGTCACCCATCTCTATGCGCATATTGAGGTCTTTCTCCTCCAAGGTACTGAATAAACTTTTATTGCCGGTCATGTGGAATGAGGCTCCACTGTCAAGATACTAGACACAACCCATCATTGATGACGCCATGCATGCAATGAGGGTAAATTCCATTTTGAATTGAGAGGCTAATGCCTC
>APFE031547856.1:99886-125172 GCA_000404065.3 Pinus taeda
CTATTCCAAAACAAAGACATCTATCCACTTAATTAATCTTTTTTTTTTCATTTTAAATTAAAATAAAAATCAATAATAAGAAAAGTATCAATTATGGCGCTGAAAAAAAGCTAGAAGAACTAGTAGTTGTTTGGAGATTTCAGGTTTTCTAATATCATGAGAAAATATTTTTTTTGTTGCTTTATATTTTATAGTTTGTGTACAATAAAATATGGTATATTAACGACTTAATCACTTTCTATCTTAATGGTTAATTTTTTAAAATTCTTTAAAATATAATTAATTAACTTAACATAAAAATTATTGATGAGACAATATTATATAAAGGGAAAGTGATTTGATAATTATAATTACAAGTTGTCTAAATTTGTGAGTGAATGATTATCTTCACTTTCAATTTCTGATTGAGATATAATAAATTTGTAATGGTTTATTTATATAATCAATCACTTCAAACATAATATTTTTCACAAGAGGTCAACTCACAAAACATAATATATATATAATATATATATATTATATATATATATATATATATATATGAAAATTAACCATCATGCAATATAATATTATGTTGACTCCGTTAAATTAAAACATAAATTATTATTTTAATGTGATAACTATAATTATTATTTTATATGTGTCCTTAGAGGTATCCTAAAGTTTTGTTAGATTCTAGCTAGTTCATTTTTTATCATGTTAAGGAAACAATAATAGTACCTAAGGTGACCATGTATATTCATTTTAAAATTTAAATATTTTGTAATAATTTTTGTCAATATAGACAATTTTAAAACTGAAATTCACTAAGAAAAATCATAACAACACTTATCTACTAATCTCTCTCAAAACTACTCCTCTCCCTAGACTTTTGTAATTAACATACATTTAAAAAATAAATATTCAAAACTGAAAACTAAATCTCTCCTTAGTTTCAAATGTTATATAAAATATTTTATAATTAGTACATATTTAAAAACTAAATATTCAAAACTTATTTTTATTCACACCAAGCCAAGTTTTCCAATGATGGTCTAAAATCCAAAACCCTAGTAGAAGAAAAGATTCCTTGCCACATGATAGGCTTCTTTGCGCTCAGATTGTTGGGAGGATGATACTAAGATGTAAAAATTGGCAATTCAAAAAATATTGTAAGATAAAGAATAAATAAGTTAAATACATTATAATTTTTTTGAGTTGAATTGCAAGCCGCAACCCTCGAAATTTAACAAAACATTACTTAAATCATGATCAGGCTATTTACCTACTCGCAAATAGTAAAATCTCATCTTCCTTCTTAGCTCTTGTGAATATATGTAGAGCTCTACATTTTAAGGATGTCGCTTTGAAATGTTGAGCATTTTTGCAGGGCAGAAACCTCTTCTTTGATTGATGTGAGGGGTTCTCACTTATTTTCGGCTAGGGCTTTTCATTTTGGGGTTTCATCTTGATACATAAAATTCAAAGGGAGACGCCGGCTTGTTATCATTGTTTTGCTTGGCCACAGGAGTTTTAAGGCTGATTTCTATTGCAAATCTTTATGCGATATAACCTTTCGTGTTGATTTTCACCATGCAGATTTTATTAATATGTTCTTTTAGTATGTAATGTTGGATTTTTTATGCTTTTTAGTATTAAAAAGTTTTTGGTTTGGGAATATTGTCGATACAGTTGGGGCATACTTAATGATGGACATGGCTATACCTGTACAATTTGTTACAACAAAAAAATGGGAGAATTCTATCTCCAATACTCATATTTGTTCATCTCCATCTAAAGATAGGTAGGATGATTAAAAAAAAATTCACAAAATCCATGCTCTAACATAGCTACTTGGAAACTATTTTACAAACTAATTATATAGCAAGATACATAGATAGATCATTCCTAATTTTTCAATAGGCCTCAAAGGAAGTACCCAAACTCAACGAGCAAGGATTTTAATCCCAATTCTTTGTTCCATTTAAATTCTTGTTCTCACATTTCTTTCCCAGGTTTCCTCCCTCTCATGATTGGCATATAGCTTAATGTTTGTTTAGCTACACTTGCATAAGTGAGAGTTCTAATGTCTACCTTTGTTACCCCTAGGCTGAGGGAACATCTTCCCTCACTATCTCTAATAATTGTTCCTCCCATGGATTATTAATTTGTTGTTTCACCATTTTTCCCTTGTATTTCTTCCTAATTTTTCCATTTTCACCTTTTTTACTTTTTGCACTTGTCTTCTTCATGTCAATTTTCTAAGGACTTATTGTGGCTAATTTCCCACTCCTCACTCATATATTTATATTCCAATACATTAGAAATATATTTATATTCCATATGAGTAATATAAATATTTCAGTTCTCGAGGGATTGCTTAGAAAACAAGGCTCATAGTCATTACAAGAAATACTCATTATGAGTCGAACACTTTGTCACATGTAGGATTTCTCTCTACCACCTGTGCTAAACCTAATTGAATTTCCATGAGAAATATATTTATATTCCATATAAGGAATATACATGTTTTGGTTCTTGATGGATTGATTAGCAAGGCTTCAATCCATTACAAGAAATACTCATTATGAACTTTGTTAGCCCTTTACAAATCCTTTATTATTCAGTGAAATATTTGCCAAGATCTTACAGGATTTTATAATCCAATGAAAGGTTCGCCATGACTTTACAAGATGATATAATTTGGTGAGAGATTCGCCAAAAAAATTATATATAAATATTATATTATTGATAAAATCGCCTTCCATTTTTCCTATGTATCATGGGGATTCGCCCATTTATTATATATAAATTTAGGGGGTTTCTTAAAATTTTCCCTGGGTAAGACTCCTACTGTAAAATACTTAAAAGTTTTTGGAAGCAAATGTTACATCAAAAGGGCTGATGAAAAACTTGGTAAGTTTGAACCGAGAGCAGATGAAGGTATTCTTCTTGGCTACTCTTCTCGAAGTAAAGGACATAAATGTTATGATAAAAGACTTGGGAAAATTATCGAAAGTATTGATGTTGTAGTTGATGAAGCATGCAAAAATATAAAACAGATAAAAACCGAAGATTATGACAATGAAGAAGATGAGGATCATTTTCCCACATCAAATCACACTGATTCTGAAGAAGAAACCAATGAAGCACCAGAAGAAGAGATAACGATAGAAGAAACGACTCCATCCAGGTATGTTCAGAAAAATAATCTAGAAACTCAAATTTTAGGGGAAAAGGGGGCAAGTGTGTAGACAAGAATAACTATTGCCGAAGCCTCAAGTTATCTAGCATTACTATCTTCCACTGAAGCTTAAAATGTAAGTGAAGCATGCAGAGATGAATGTTGGGTCAAGGCCATGAATGAAGAACTTGAGCAAATTGAAAAGAATAATACTTGGGAATTAGTTCCCAGACCTCATGATAAGAATATCATAGGAACCAAATGGATATTCAAAAACAAGCTAAATGAAAAATGGATAAGTTATTAGAAACAATGCCAGACTTGTTTTCAAAGGATATGCTTAACAAGAAGGTATAGATTTTGAAGAAACTTTTGCACCTGTTGGTAGACTTGAAGCCATAAGAATGTTTCTTGCTCTTTCTAGTTTTCAGAAATTCAAAGTATACCAAATGGATGTAAAAGCTGTCTTTCTTAATGGAGACTTAGAAGAAGAAGTCTATACTGAACAACCAGAAGGATTCATTCTTGGAAATGATGCAAAACTTGTATGAAAGCTCAGAACGACTCTCTATGGTCTAAAACAAGCTCCAAGGGCCTGGTATTACCGTCTTGACAAATATCTCCACCAACAGGTTTTTTTAAAGGGGTCAGCAGATAGCAATCTATATACAAAGATGGACACTGATAAATTGCTAATAATTGTTCTGTATGTTGATGATATCATTTTTGGTAGAAATGAAGAATCCATGAGTCGGAATTTTGCCTCAATAATGCAACAAGAATTTGAAATGTCCTTGCTTGGTGAGCTTACCTATTTTCTTGGTCTACAAGTTCAACAAAAGAAAGATGGTATTTTTATCTCACAAACTAAATATCTCAAACAGATCCTTAAAAAGTATGGCATGGAAGATTCTAAACCAGTATGTACCCCAATGGTAACGGGATGCAGTCTTAGCTCAAATGATGAATCAATAGCAGTATATCAACCAACTTATAGATCCATGATAGGCAGTCTGCTTTATCTAACAAGTACCTGACCGGACATCATGCATGCAGTGGGAATAGTTGGAAGATTCCAAGCAAATCCTAAGGAAACACACCTTCAAGCAGTCAAAAGGATTTTCAAATATCTTCAAGGAACACAGAACTTTGGCTTATGGTATCCTAGAGATACCGATCTTACACTTCATGCATATATAGATGCAGACTGGGAAGGAAGTGTTGATGACAGAAAAAGCACTAGTGGTGGTGCATTCTATATGGGTTCCAAGTTAGTGTCTTGGTTCAGTAAGAAACAAAGTTCAATTGCATTATCTACAACTGAAGCAGAATACGTGGCTGTTGCATCTTGTTGCACACAACTATTTTGGATGATGCAAACCTTGCAAGACATTCAGATCACATGTACTCCACCTATCTCCATTCTATGTGATAATACAAGTGCCCTCAGTATTTCAAAGAATCCATTCATGCACTGCAAGACCAAGCACATACCCATCAAATATCATTTTTTACGTGAGCAAGTGGTTGAAAAAAAGTTCAAACTGGAGTATGTTCCTCTAAATAACAGGTTGTTGATATATCCACTAAACCACCACCCAGAGAGACATTTGAATATCTCAGACAAAAGCTGGGAGTATTTACTACATCATCTTGTTGTTAAATCTTATTTTCTTCAAAGAAAGGTGGTTATATGCGAGTTTCATAAAGCATAGTTGTGTACATACATGGGTTTCTGTGGGCACAGTTGCGCATATATTGGTTTGAAGGAAAGCGGTGGGCCAAACTCAGAAAAAATGGGTTTGCTATGGTTCTGTCAATTATCTGCTCTGTTTGATGATGGTTTCACTCTACTGATAACATGTGGAAATATATTTGTCCTAATACAGTTGTTGATAACTTGTTAAATATCTGATTGATGAAGATGCTTTGATATCTCTTACTGATATGCAATGATTATATCTGACAATGAACATGTGGAACAAGCTCAGGGGGAGAACATGGTTGATGATAGTTTGGGAACTACTGATGGACATTTACTAGTCTGGATGTTGATGTTGCTGATGGTGTAGATCATATGATAGTTGCTGATGACTATCATGGTCTTGTTTAATAATTTGGTCTTTGTTTGTAAAGGTCATGAAAAGACCTAATTTGTAACCCCATGAGATGGATGATGTAATGTTTCTTGCTTTTCTGATATATCCCCACTTGGTTGGGTGGATGAGTCAAATTTGGTATATCCCCACTTGGTTGGGAGATGGATGTATGTATGAGCCTTTGGTGATAGGAAGGTCATTTGTGATGTATGTATAGAGTCATGTTCTTCTTTTAGAACATCTTTTTTCAGACCTTGCTTATGCTCAGGGGGAGCATGGACTCGATCATGGGAGCTCAATCAGCACACTTCAACATATTAGAGAATTCAACATGCACTTAGGGGGAGCATATACGCTAGTTGCATTAAGTACAGTTACGTATACATGCTAGTTCATTGAGCTAAGTAGTGTATACAAATCAGCTTTGAAAATTAAATTATTGATCTAATAATACTGATTCACCCCCCCTCTCAATATTATTTCCAACACTTTCACTTGTTGCGCTTTCATGATTCAGGCTCTGAATTGCAATTACTATATTTGAAAGTTAGGTTTGGTCACCTTGGGAGTTCAAACACTTGTTTTAGAATCTAAAATGTCAGAGATCCATTCTTGTTTCCATAGAAGGCTTCTTATACATCGTTTGAAGTTCGTTGCAATTTTGATGCAAGAGAGGCGTTGTGCTCAAAGATAATCACTGTGTTTCTTCAACACAAAGGGTTATCGCCACTTTCAGGTTCCAATTCATAATTTTCTTGGATGGTTTGTCTTGCATGTTGTTTAATTTGTCCTTACCAGTCGAAGAAAACAAACAAATGACCTTGCAAGCTTCAAATTCTTAGTATGTTGTGCTTTCTTTATTGTGTTTGAAAAATACAAAACACTTTCCTTCACTCGCTGCATTTTATGTTGTTCCCTGTATCAAGCGTTCAAAATTTGGTTTTCCACTCATATTTTGAAGCCTGACATTCCATTTAATTGGTTTGGACCCTCACGTCTTGTTTCTATTTCCCTCAAGGATCAATAAATGTTTTCCCCCCATGAGCTATGCTTTCTCATTGTGCCTGTGTTTTTAATTTTCCACTGTAAGCAAAAATCAAGAAGATGCTGCATTAGGTCTGAGAAATGGGTTTTTGTTCCCAAAGTCTGCTAACGTAGGGATTTTCATTATAAGTTTTCATAAATCCCTCATCTAAAGTATTGTTTTCGTAAGTGATAACCTATTGGTGCGCTCAATTAGAAAACAGAGAAATTACATCCAAAACCCCTAGGGTTCATCTCCGTTGTGAATTCATGACAACTCCAAATAGAAATAAGCATAAGGGAGGAGACATACTCAGGTTTTAGCCCCAAGACCTTACCTTGATAAACTCAGATCCAACAATTAGAGTTGAATTTGAATAGGCTGACTACATCATATTTTGTGATAAGACGCAGGGTTATAGTGTGTATCTCACCAAAGAATTTGCTTTAAATTTCACCAGGGTGGATGTTAAAATTGGAGAGCTGAGTTTTCTAGTGTCATATGTCACCATTTCAGCTACTATAGAAATTCCTTTTCAAGGAGAACAGTGGTTCAAAGGCATGCCCCTTAAATATTTCTTAAAACCAAAGTACAAAAACAAGGGATATGGAGTTATTATACCTAGAGAATACCTGCTCGAAACCCACAACAAAATTTTGAAGGTCATCTAGAGATACTTCACTTGTGAAGGTAGGTTTGGGAGAATCTATTAGTGTAACTTTAGGTTATTGATTCACTTCATAGGAAAAATCCCATTGAATCTGCCATTTTATTTGTTTAGAAGCCTTAGTAAGATGGCATATAAAGTTCAACATAAGAAAGCATTCATACATGGAAAGCATTCAAAGGTTCATCAAAGTTGGCAACTGAGTTACCAACTAGCCCTTGCAGTAAAAGGGATACACCATCATCTATGGCAAGAGATGTGCAATCACTAGTTGAAAGTTCAGTAAAAAGGCCATCATCTTCAATTTATCCATCATAAAAGAAAAAGGATAAAAAGTTTCACTTTTCTACTGAGGTAGTGGAGGTTCCCAAAATGAAACTCACTAGAGCTACTGCAAATAAATTTCCTTTGGAACACACACTTGAGCAGGCAACTGAGGTTTTAGATACCATACTAGAGGATGTTGTTCCAGATGATAGAGACAAGGAGATCTTAGAACTACAATAACAACTAAAGAAGGCACACTTTGCCTTTGCCCAACTACAACATGATAATAGGGAATTGAAGAAGATTTCTTTAGAAGGAACATCTAAGATTGGTGAAAAAGAACAGTAATAAAGGCAACTCCATGTCACCAATTCCAATGGTAAAGAGAAGATAGTAAGAGAGGACATTCAAGAAATAGAGGCTCCATCAGCAATATTTACTGTGACCAGGTCTTCAGTAAGAAAGTTGCAGCTACAGAAAGAAGAGTCAGTGCAGAAAGAGAAGAAGGCTGAGGTGGATGAAGGGAAACATACTTCTCATAGATTGAGGATGTAGTTGAAGAAATCCCAAACTGAGATCACTAGACTTAATAAGCAGGATAAAAGGACAAAGAAAAAGATATATGACCATTTGAACGTGTGTGAGCCAGCGTTGTCAAATGCTAAGTATATGCTGAAAAGGACTCTGCCTTTGCATATGAAGCTCAAAAAAATATGCAGAAAAAACCTCACCATAAGGAAAGAGCCAAGGGATGCTAAGAAACAGTTGCAGGAAATGCAAGAGAAGGACAAGGTAAAGCTTGATTTGTTGGCTGAAGCTGCCAAAGTCCGAGCCTTGAAGCATCCTTATCTCTCCTCCATATTCCCTGAGAGAGCCAAGAAAATTATCACTGTTGTTTCTTACCTTCTTGGCTATTACTCTGACCAATGGGTAGATAAGGCCATTATAGGATTTTTGTCCAATCTTCTATGCTGATGCTAAGCCCTCAATTGTGTTTAATTTCAGCCATTTTCTTGCAGAGTCCATTCATCAACAACTGGTTAACTTTCCAACAGAAAGAGGTATTCAAACATGCCTCTGTGTTAGTCTACATGTTCCTATACTTTCAGGGGGACAATATTAACCTATCTTTGCAAAAGCTGGATGAGAAGGGAAACCAGCAGTTACTCATATTTTGGACTACTCTGGTCAAGAAGGAGAAGAAAGAGTATCATTATAAACAATTTATAGAGATGTTCATTCACCCATCCATAGGTCTCCTAAGTAGTAGAATTGAACCAAGAATGAGTGAATAAATTAAGAGGGTGTTACAGCTGTTAGATCAAGTTTAGACAGAGACTGGCACCTTTATGAAAATTACACAGAAATAAGGTTTTTTGGATGTGAGCTCCCACCTTATAAGCTGCCAAAATTCCTCCCAATGAGTATTTTTTGCCTTAGAATACATCAGGCAGATGATCAACATGGATGAAATCCACTTCATTGCTGCCAAGAAAAAGTCTCAGTTTAAAATAAAAATGTAGGTTAGCCCTTTCATTTGCAATAGGAGGGTAGCAGGGGAAGATGCAGACAAACTCTTGAAGGAAATGAAGTTCAACCTCAGTTTTTCTTGGTCTTATGTTCCGTTAGGGATCATCTCTAAATTAAGGATAGAAACCAAGTCTACTCCTTACTTTCACACACCTTGGCCAGAAATAGAAAAGTGCAAGAATCAGCTAGAGTGGGTTGAGAACACCTTACAGGAGGTAAAAGAACAACAAGTCTTATCATCAACAGTGCAGACTTCTACTATGCAAAAGAAGACAGCCAAGAGGAGCAGAGAGGAAGAATCCCCTTTAGGGACTGATATTTTCAGTGAAGGGTTTAAGATAATGTACAGAAAGAAGGCCAAGCTTAGTTCCAGACTAAGCCTTACCAAAGATTCAAAGAAGCAGACCATTCTAACCACTAATGAGCCCTCGTTTCCTCATTAGTGGGTGATCATTCCATACAGTCTCCTACCACCTCCACAACCTCACAAGAGTAGCATAAAATAATGCAGATAGGTACATCTATTTTAGGTGAGGCAAAGAAGAGCATAGTGGATATCTTCAAGGAGATAAAATTTAGAAATGAAGCCTTGAAGATTAACACTTAAAACTAGTTCTATAAGAAAACTTTTGGTGCCCAAAGCAAGTTGCTATCAGCCTTTGACTCAGAGAAGAGGAAAGTGCAAATGGAATTCTTCCAAGCACAAGTTCTTCAGCCCAAGGGAGCATCAGACTATAAAAAGACATCTTTTGAGTTTGATGTCAAAGATATACATCCCATTGACCAGATGGAGATGCTTAGAAAAACTGGGGAAATGATTTTCTCTATTGTCACTAACACAACCATGACTTTATCCAAATTACAGGTTACACTAGAAAATGTCCAGTCATAACTAAAGATGGAGAATGTATCTGCTCTTGCCAAAGACACCAGGCTTAAAAACTCGGAGGATTTGGTAATCAAACTGGGTTATGATCCTGCAAACATCAATGTTGCAGAGGAGATGCTCAAGAAGAAGAATTTGGATAGAGCAGCATTCAAGAAGTAGTTAAAACTGCCAGCTACTGAAGATCCACTAGCTAAGGATATTGTAGAGACAGAGATTCAAAAGACAGATATGATGAAACTCATCATGATGAAGACTGCACAACTTAAGCAAATTGAGACAGAGATGGAGAAATTGATCAAGGAAAAGGAGAAAGGTGCTAAAAATACTACCCCTTTAGAAGCACTTCCTATCACAGTCATTCCTACAACCATATATACTACGAAAGTGCAGGATATGCTGCAGATCAACTGGGCAATGTAGTCCAAACTATGTCTCTACAGAATGAAGAAATCATGATATTTCATGATCAAGTAAAACTTCTAGAAGATCATCAAAAGAAATCTAATATTTTTCATGCAGGAGAGCTTCAGAGAGTTCAAAATCAAATAGGAGTGTCGAAGAAGTCCGCAGTTGAATATTCTATTGGTCACACTTTGGGTAATGTCAAGGAAATCATATGGAACAACATCATTGAGGAGATATATGAAATCTAGCCATGTATCTAGATTATCTTTTGGAAGAAGGATTTGATTGAAAAGGCAAAACAGACAATTGCCAATATAAATGCCCAACTGGGAGAGATGCCTGCTATAGCCAACAACATTATAAAGTTTCTTAATTCTAAAAAAGGGTATGAATTGGATGATCTAGGAGTGTATGACAGGATTGAAACCATCTTGGAGTTCAAGAAATTTATGACGAAGAAGAACTTAGTTGTGCAGTTGACAGAGAAGTGTCACACTCTTGAAGTTGCAGTCAATAGATTTTTCACAAGGATTGATGCATTAAACAAAAAAGGGTCTACCTTCACTTTTTGTGATAAATGATAAATTAATGACCAGGAAGAAACTTAAGGGCATTTCCAGGGACACAGCAGTGTCCTCCAACATCAAAGGTTCCATGATAGGCAGGGCATTTTATGAAGCCATCAACACATATGTTTTATTCAACATGAGATAAAACATATTTTCACTATAAAACCCACTTTTGCTCGGTATACTGAGGTAGATGAAATCTATCGTAGGGTAACTAAGATAGCAATTCTAGATGAAGAATGGTGGGAAAAGATGTGTGAATTTCAGGAATAGAGGACAGATCAACTTTGCAACACAACACCCAAATAGTGGCCACTCAGCAACAACTTTCCATCAAAACAGGGCCAGGTGTTCAGATTCATTATTTTTTATCAAATTGCTTTCTTTTCTGTTAGTTTTGAGTAATAATAGCATGCGTGGTCACTTAGGCATTTATTGTAATATTTTGTATTTTTGTTTAAATACTTCATTCCGTCGAAGTATTCAGGGTTGCACCCTTGAACCAGTTAACAAACATATTTGTACTAAGATGGAGTATTTTTTATATAATAAAAGATTCTATATTTACTTCATATGGCGTGTCTCTCAGTGAGTTGTTTTCATTATGATTCCTCATATAATTTAATTCTTTTACAGTGATCCGATTGACAATTTAATTGAATCTCGATTTCATTTTGAATCCTCTGTGAAATTGTAACTTAAATAAGAGATTAATTTGCAGGACTATATGTTATTGTAGATTCCTCTTTGAACTTAAATTGCACTAGATTTCTGTAATAATTTTATTATATTTTGTTGATTAAGAAAACACATTTTTCTTAATTTATGCTTATAAATGGTCAAATACTCAGTTTGAATATTAAATCATTTATACTTCTCCATATTCTACTTATCCATCCCACTTAAAATCAAAATAGTCATGTGTATTTAAAGAGCAACCTTTTGTTTTATTAAGAATATGTCTAAGTTTAAAGCACCTGTTTATAAGCAATTCACTAGTCATCCAACCATTAAAACAAAGAAAATATTTTAGATGCTTTGGCATAGCCAATTGACCTTAGGTTATCTCAAAGGACAACAAGGGGGAAGACATTTCCAAGGAGAAATGTCTGATATTCATTGCATACAATGCAGTAGAGATGGATATGATGCTTCCACATGTAAGTTGCCTTGGGACATAATTGAGCAACAGAGAAATGTAGGGAAAGGAAAAATTACTGACAAAGGGAAAGGAAAATCACATGATTCCCTTCATTATCTTGTGGCACCTTGCAACATCGAAGAAAATGAAGACTTATTCAAGGCTTCACTTGCTTCATGGAAATATTCTTGGTTACTTGATTCAAAAGCAACTTGCCACATGAATTTCAGAAGAGACTTCGTTGAAGAGTTCACTGATAATGTTGATGGAACAATATACTTCATAAACAAGTCAAAACTCAAGTCATCAGGGCTTTGCACCATCAGACTCAAATTGTTTGGTCTTGTATAATTTCTTCTACATGATGTTCTATACCTCTTGGAGTTGAGGATAAAATTATTGTCTTTGGTTCACATCTGCCAGCAAGGACATTCCATTCACATATTTGAATGCAAATTTAAGGTCAGAAAAGAATCAGATGACTCACTTGTCATGATTGGGATAGAAGAAGAAATACTTTTGAAGCTGCAAGGAACCTCTGTTCGTGCACAAAATTTTTCATACAGTTCTCACTATGATGAAGGTACATTTCCATCAAGTATTTTATGGCATGCTAGATTTGGACACTTAAACTATGGCAACCTTTATTTGCTAAATAAAAATGGTGTTACTGGTTTTCGAACTATTACTAGGAAACTTAAAAAATGTGATGCTTGTATCTTAGGAAAGCACAAGAAACAATATTTTCATGATTCTCGTTCCAGAGCACATAGAAAACTTGAACTCATTCATTCCGATTTATGTGTCCCAATGCATGTTCCTTCTGCAAATGGTAATAAATATATGATGACATTTATTGATGACTACACCAAAATGTGTTGGGTTTATTTATTGAAGAACAAATCTGAAGCTTTTGAAAAATTCAAGAACTTTCAATCATGGATTGAAAAGGATTGAAAATATGATATTGGATCTATTCACATGATAATGGAAAAGTATATACATCAAATGAGTTTGAAAACTATGTTCTCCAACATGGGATCAAACATCAAACAACCATGCCTTATAATCCCCACTAGTACGAAGTAGCTGAAAGAATGAACAATACAATCTTAAATATGGTACGCTCCATGATGTTTTTCAAGAATACTAAACTGACGCTTTGGGCTAATGTAGTTCTATGTGCTATGTATATAAAGAATAGGTTTCCATTTAATGTTATAAAAAACAAGACTCACTATGAAATGTTGTATGGCCACATTCCTTTGGTTAGGCATCTCAAGTATTTTGGTTTGAACTGTTATGCCTTGAGATGAAAGGAACAAACAAGCAAAAATCGGTGCAAGGAGTCGCAAATGTATCTTCTTGGGGTACTCAAATATCTCCAAATAATATTATTTCTATAATGAAGTGAATAAGAAGTTTATAATATCTAGAGATGTGATCTTTCTTTAATATTCTAAGACCAACAATGTTGTTGAGCAGAAGCTTGATCATTTCGATAGATTCAGACATGAAAAGTATTTTCAAGAGTTTTATAATGAGATTCCACATCTTGAAGGGGGAATTCCTATATTGGATCAATCTATGGAATCTTCTTCTGAAGCACTCTCTCCCTTGCATGAATCTCTAGCCACTGATGAAACTTTGAGTTATGTTATTGATAGAATTTGGAGACTAAATCTTGATTTAGCCCCATCTCATTCAATTGAGCATCCTATGCCATCTCATAAAGGTCCTCCAAAATGGCTAACAAAGACACTTGAGTTTGTTTTTCCTGACGAGGTTGGAAAGAGAGGAATAAGAAGCTTAACCAGACAAAATGGAGGTGATGTAGACAATTCTGATTCACCTGTTGACATGGATGCTTCTTATGATTGTTAATTGAATTTTTTGACAAATTTTGAACCAACTTCCTTTTGTTGTCACCTGGATTGAACCTCAGGCTGAAGGAAGGCAATGCCAGGGTAACCACAAACCACGCTTAGCCGAGTAGCTAACCCTACTAGGCCAGGAGAGGGCTCTCTCTGTAAGGATCTCATCCAAGATGACTAGATCAGGAAAAGGATATTAGGCTAGGTATAGTAGCACCAGGTTTGATTTGATTTTGAAAATGTTTTGCCGGATCAGGAGGAGCTGGACAGTTTAGGTCTAGGGAATTAGGTTAGAATTGCAAGGTGTTCAATGCAGCAAGGTAGGCATAGGCTATAGCACTCTATGGCTTGATGAGTTGAGATTTTTAAGACTAGTGAGAATCTAATAAGAGCATGTGAAAACCATGGACCCTTCCTAAACTGTAGAAAACATGAAATGGTGAATATTTTCCCAAAGAAGAGCAGTGATGTAATGAATTCTTCCTATCAACTTGAAAGAATTCACTTAGAGGCTATGAAATGATTAATGAAGTACACATAACATATTAACATATGATCACAAGAGAAGAAACTGAAATAAACTCCATACCACATGAAACCCAAAGAAATAGCTGCAATTATTATTAATCTCCTGCTAAACTGCTACAAAATGATGTACAATCAAGGCATAAGCATCCAGCTGAGTCCAACCCTCTAAAAAGAGAAAGAAGAAGAAGATATAGACATGTATGCAACCTCCTCCCATCCTTAGGGGTCAAATCCCCAAGATGAGGAGCTAATCTAACTGATACTGAACAAGAAACAGGGATATAAGCATCTCAACGACTTGCCTCTAAAAGTGAAAAATTGATTCATTTGAGCTCAAACTAACTCCTAAAGCAATGAATCTACCCTCTATTACTATTTATCTATCATAGTTACATGCCAAGTCATCACGTACATTGTTTAAACAACTTCCATGAGAGATAATCCATCATCACAATAAAACAAATGGAAAAATAGCCATCTTGAGCAAAACTGCATTAAGCACAGCGTCATTGGCCAAAAGCACAGTTCCACTTTCAGGCCCCTTTTGAAGGTCTTCCCACCATCCAAATTGAGCCCATAATAGCTCATTGGAAAGGTATTCAAGTCTAATTTCCAAAACACCTAGAATTTCGGCATTTGGAGCTCATTTGACCCCTAAAATCTAGATTCTCCCAGACTACTTCTGTGTGTCCAAAAAGTGGCAGAAAGGTCATTTTTAGGGTGCTTTTTGACCTTTTGATGGACTAGTTCTGCCCCACAAACTTTGAAACTTGATAGGGTACATGTCCTCATCGATATGAATCCAAAAATGTAAATCATTTCTTCATTGAGTTTTTCTAGGAAAAGTGCAGTACCGGTGGCACTGCGCATCTAAGCAGTTTTCCTGTGTAAAATTTCAAAATTTACAAATGACAAAATTTCCTCCAAACTTGCCCAAAATTGGTGAGAAGCACCATCGTTAATTATCCCGATGAGCCAAGGAAGCCTCAACAAGCATCCTAAGCCTATGTTCCTCATTTTTGCCTTTCAAAGCCCGCCTTAGCCTACTCTTCATCCTTTCGACCCTCATGCTACAAATTTTGTTTTGGGTCCTGAAATGGTAGGCCATGTGCTTGATCATCTAATTGTCTCTATTAGCCATCTACAATAGCTTCTCAAGGTGAAAATTGACTCTCTCAAGCCGAGTCTCTCTATCATCTCCAATCTCCTTCTCAATAGGAGTGAAATTGACTTGTGCCTCTTTACCACTTTGTCGTTTTACCTTGAGCATTTCCAACTCCATGAGGACTTGTTTGTCACTCAATTGCTTGTTTTCGTGTTCCAAATGTGTGATGACATACTTGGCTCTCTCCAAATTGTCCATAAATGCTTGGACTTGAGCCTCCTTTTCTTGTATGATGATGTCTTTTTTTGTTTCTTCATCTTGAGTCTCTAAGTCAATTGTTTTCATGCCATGATGATTATAATGCTGCTCTGGCTCATCATGCTCTGTCAAATCAAAGTCTCTTTCTTCCTCCTCATCACCAAAACTTTCCTCCAACGTCCTTTCTTTCCCTTTCTGCGGATATTGCACCTGTACCTATTGTGTTGATGAAGAAGGTGGAACGCCTTCCACATCCTATGAAGAAAACACTTGCCTATCAGCTGCAACCAATATTCTTGTGCCCCTCTGATATGTCATGTAAGGTCTTGGACACCTCAGTAGCTCTTTGACCTTCTCATTTGTTTTCACCTGAGCACTGCTAGAAGGTTTTCCTTGTCCATGTTTGCTAAGTTTTGAAGCTTTTTACCCCTAGAGAAGGTATGATGGGAGTGAGTATGGGTGATTAGGAATAAGGGAAGGGTAAATGATCTTATGTGGTATTTTGGTGGACTAATGAGAAAGAGGGTATAAACTATGAAAATGAGAGAGAGGGACTAGAGTTTTAGGATATTTCTTTGGGGATGAAGTAATAAGGGGTATGGAGGGATATGTAGGAGGGGTTAAGTTTTTTTAAAATATGTGAAAGGAGATATGGGAGGTTTAGGTTTTTTAGGAATAAGTGATGGGAGGTATAGAAAGAGTTAGGGTTTTAAGGAATGATTAGAGGAAATTTAGGGTTTCAATTTAGGCATGGCTAATTAACCTTAAGTAAAATAATTGAATACCAAGAGTGAAGCTTAGGGGTAATACTTACTTGTTTGAGGGATGAGAGGGTGCTTTGGGAATTTTTTATGAAGTTTGAGGCTTTTCTGGTCTCTCTGCTCAATGTGCAGCGCCAACCAGAGACGCGTAGTGCCACCTCTCAACGGGCAAAGCCACCTCCTGAATCCAAGGTCCAAATGGAGCGTGGGATATCTCGTCGGAAAGCTTTCCAAGTATTCTTTCCATAGATGCTTGAATCTTTCAATTTGGAGATCATTTTCCCTGTCAAAGGCTCAATCTCCCAAGACTGGTCAAAATGTGCAGAATGAGGTTGCGAAAATACATAGTGTTGTTTCAGTCAACATTTGGAGGTCTTTATCAAATCCAAATTAAGCTCATGATAGCTCATTGGAAAGATATATGTGTCTAGTTATCATTTGATGCATCAAGCAAGTCATTGGGTCACTCCAAAAAGAGAAATATTTATTTTCCCAAGGTCACTCCAGAAGTGCATCAACTCTCTTGAGGCAAATGATGCTTTGGATATTTCTCCCAAACCATGAGACCTGTGTAAAAACTAAAGGAGGTTTTTCTTCTTGAGTCTATGATGGTAAAAAAACCCTCACACTTTTTTCAAATTCATATTTTCTTGCTCTAAAACATCACTTGAATAAAACCTATCCTGATGTGTGCAACAGGGGATTGGTATAAATGAAGGGAAATGAAGGGGATGAGGGGCTTATAAATTCTTAAGAAAATTTTTGGAAGTAGGAAGGGATGTTAGGAAGCATGGGAAAGTGTAATTTCAAGGATTGAGTGAGGGGAAGGGGTCCAAAAGTGAAAACATAGCCCTAACCTAGAAAAGTGTCAAATTGTAGCAATAGGCTAGGGTTTGTGGAAAAATGATGAATTTGAGGGATATCAGTGATGGGAAGTGTTTAAGAAGGTATATTCAGGATAGGGGAAGGTGAGTGAGCATCAAGATACAAGTTTTGTTAATGATTTGACCATCCAAGAAAAATTACCTTCAAAACCCTAGGAGAGGGAAATGAGGCTTACCTAAGCACAACTGAAGCACAAACAAGGTGTAAAATGACCCATTGGAACTTAAAATAATGATGAAAACTCTTTGAATGATGGTACACTCAGCCGAATGGTGACATTGACTGATACTTGGAAAACTTTGGAAGGAGTGAAAACAATCCTAGACCTAATACCTAGTGATCAAATTTTACTTGAAGACTCACTAAAATGACAAAATTTTGACTTTGACACCCCAAGACCACTTTATAAGAGCATATTTTGATCACTGGTGGAAGGATGCAAAGACTGATACTAACACCTTCAAATAAGTTTCTTCTCATGATGATTGGAAAGAATCGACGCATAAATAATATGATGCTTTAATAAAGAATAGCACCTGGAAGTTGGTTGATCCTCCATTGGGAACCAAACCAATAGGCTGCAAGTGGGCCTTCAAAAAAAAGTATAAATTCGATGGCTCACTTGACAAGCACAAATCCAGGCTTGTGGCAAAAGGTTTTGCACAAAAGGAAGGGGTTGATTTTGAGGATAATTTTTCCCCCACATCAAAGTGGGCTACCATCCACACACACTTTGCCTTGGTAGCTTAGAACGGTTGGAAAGTCCATGAAATGGATGTAAAAAATGCTTTCTTGAATAGAGATATGATAGAGGATGTTGTTATGTACCAACCAGGAGGATTTTTTGTGAAGGGATAGGAACACAAAGTATGCAAGATTGTTAAATCCTTGTATGGCCTCAAGTGCTCGAGCTTGGTGTGAGAAATTGACTGAGCATCTTTTGAAACTCAATTTTAAACATTATGATCTTGATGGTGCAACTTTGTTTTTCAAGAAAGTTGGAAAAATAGTTGCATATCTTGTGGTGTATGTAGATGATATTCTTATGGCAAGGAACAATGAGAGCTACATTGCATCCATTAAGAAAGAAATGAGGAAAATTTTTGAAATGACATATTTGGGCTATGTTCACTACTATCTTGGTATTGAAGTAACTCAACATCCAAATTTTATATTTCTATCTCAGAAGAAGTACATTGGATATTTGTTGAACATGTTTGGCATGGTTAAGTGCAATCCTTTGACTACTCCAATGGAATATAACTTAAAGCTCAGATCTAATGAAGGAAAAAAAATTGAGGATGCAACAAAGTAGAGCCAACTCGTAGGAAGTATCAACTACCTGATGTTGGCATTATGATGTACTTGATGGCAACCCACTTGTACTTGATGGAAACCCACTTGTAGCAGAAAAACTCACTTGTATATGGTAACTAGATGAATCTACAAAAGAGATATCATATGTGACAGAATGCATGACAAGTAGTGTTTACAGATGTGATGAAATGCAGGGCGGCTTCAAGGAATCAGTTCAGAAGGCAACTCACTCAGATGAGAGATCACAATATACTAGGAAAACAAAAAAGAATGACAGATCAGTCTTCACAGAATAAAGAAAGAGAGGTATACGCAGGTTCACCATTGACCAAGCTACGTATACATGCAGGTTAACAGAACAAAAGGAGCGTATAATGCACACACACACTTTTGCAGAAAGGAAAGTGCGTATACCTTGGAAAACTAAGTTTTGGTCCAAAGTATTTGGTCCATGGTATTTTGATCCATGGTATTGGCCCTTGGTATTTGATCTGAGGTATTTACTCTAGGTATTTGATCCAAGGTATTGGTCCTAAGTGGTTTTGGTCCATGGTATTGAGAAAGGTCTAAAACTATAAAAGGAGGAGAAGATCATTAGGCCAAGGTACTCAAGCATTAAATGTATGATGAAGAGTGAGATCTAGTATGTAGGTTATTGGGTTATGGTGCATTACTGGATCTGAACCAAGGAGGACCTTAACAGTTGAAGGAGAATAAGATCTAATGATGGATCAAGACCTTAAGCCGTAAAGTGAACTATCATTATGTGTTTTTGCTCATGAATATCCTAGGTATGAATAATTACGCATATATTATTCTATAAATGATATGATCTGGGTATAACTGAAGTCTGGTATAGCTACAAAATTATGAATTAATATTTAAAGAAGTATACGATGGCTGGCTTTAAGGAAAGCGCATATACACGCAAGTTCGGCACAAGAAAGTAGCGTATACCTTATAATCTATGTTTTAGTTGCTGCTTCTTGTTCTTGCAGTATTCTGGGTTTTGGCTTAGGTTCTGGTTACTATATTCTGGTGACAACATTCTGAAAAGATCAGATTGATGGGATATCTAAGTGATTGATTGACTTGATTGTGGTTGGTTCAATAGGAGATTGGTTGATGCATATATATATTGATGATTGAATGATGTTGTTGATGGATACAGTCTGAAAATTTATGAAACGTGGTCCCTAGAAGAAAGGAGAAGGTTGTAGCCTTCTGTAGGCCAACACCTACGTACTAGTAAACATAGCAGCTAGTACAAGAGCTAAGGGGTTGTAGCTCCCTTCCAGTAGAAGTTGGAGAACAAGAGAAGGTTGTAGCCTTCTGCAGGTAGAAGCCTACGTACTGGTATAAGATTGCACCAGTACAAAAATTGTAAATAGAATATTCTTATTGTAGAATTGAGGCTTCAGTGATCCATCATAGTTATAAGAAGAGTTTCGGTGTAAATCACATATAGAAAGCCCTTTGTCAACGTGTTTCGAACCAACAAGTGTGGTTCATCGTCAGGACAAGTTGAAGCAGGTGGTTTTCACCCACATTGGGTTTCCACCTTATATCATGGTGTTCATGTGTGTCTCTTATGTGTGATGATCTGTTATGTTTTTATTGCACATGGTTACTGTTTTTTCTGATGCACTGATTAAAGATCCTCATGTGATGAATTAATTGACTCATAAGTTTGTTGGATATACGCTAGTTGCATTAAACACAATTTCGTGTACTCGCGAGTTCCCTTAACTGAAGTAGTGTATATGAATCTGATTATGGAAATGAAAAATTATTAATTTGATCATACTAATTCACCCCCCCTCTCAGTATTATTTCCAACAATTGGTATCATAGTGGGTCCTTAGAAGAAGCTTGATTGCTTGAAGGAAGATCCATCATCATGAGTAATCAAGAAAATGGGGGATCCATTCGACTGCCAATCTTTGATGGGAGCATCTTTGTGTTGGCTTATTGGGCCCTAACCTAGGTTCGGAAGAGTTATTTAGCCAAAAAAATCCCACAGCTACCGGCCCTTTCAACAATAGCCCGCAGAGCGTGAACTGAGGTCTCACCCTAGGTAGCGGGGGAGGGTGCTAGAACCAAGTTTCTGCACCCTTGGGATGTCTTGATGTGGTTTGGAGGGGTTTTTTACCGTTCTGTGGCCTCGCGCCACTTGGTATTGCTATCGGGATCTCGCGTAGATACGCGCAGGTGCACATGCTTATTAACCAAATTATTATAGATCTGAGCTTTAAGAAAACATTTAAACTTAAACCCCGTGTGCGCAATTATAATCGATGATGCATAATTTCAGAACATAAGAAATAAACAGATCTGCAAGAAAACACACAATGATTCAGAAATTTTTATCTTTGTTGATCTTCTCTTCAATACAACCAGATTCGCCTTGTGCACTCAGCTACAGGGGTCTGCGCACACAACTACGGACTCTACCAGGCCTCTATACACACAGCTGTAGAGCCTCTATCTACCTACCAACACCCTTGGCTCAAACTTACAGATATAGAAAACACTGTTTTCACAAACCCATAGCACTAAGATTCATCCCCAAAAACAAGAACTTCCTTCTAGCCATAGAGCCCCACTCTATTTATACATTCCCATGGTCCGCAAACCATGGGTAGGCTAACTTACTTCCTATTATTCTATATTATTTATGGGTGGACAACCCTTTGACTCGACCTATTACATTTCACGCTCCATGCAGTTCAGAGATTTACAATATTATTATCATAAATTATAGGCTTTAAGCCCCAAAACTGTTATGCGGGGCCTCCGATACCTAATAGGCCCCCAACACAATCATCGTGACTCATCCCGAGTCACTCGTCAGTGCGGCGATATGCGCTACCTTGGCTCCGCGGTTCACCTTCCTGTGAGTGATGCACTTCATTCTGCTGCTCCCTCTTTGTCTCTTGCAACGCTTCTTCCAGATCCTGCTCCATTGCCTCTACCACTTCACGCAATCGATAATGCTCATTCTGCTCTCCTCAGTTCACACAGAACACCCCCTCATAGGATTTTAGCTCTAGCTGGGGTGCCGCATACGGACCTCCTCGTACCAACGCAGCCAATTTATCTTCTATTCGCACTATCTACTATACCTTGTGTTGCAATTTTGCAAGACCATTGCTGTTGTTTATGTGATCCCAATCTTCAAGGTACATCAGATATGACTTGTTAATTGCAATTCCACCATTTTTCTTTGTATTTATAGCCTTTCCTTTATCTTTTAAGGGTTGCCGACTCACCCATGGGATAGGCAACGACATCCAGACCAGTTCTACTTCGTGTGTAAAATTTCCGACACATCCCCTACTGTTGATGTTGGACTCTGTACGGTGCCCGCAACTGTCAACACCATATTCTTCAGAAAACCCTACACCTCCATTGGTCATATCACAACCATCGAGCTTACTCCTTGAGCGTAGATAATGAATAGTTCCATAGCGGTGGGAAGGTGCAATAGCTCGCTATTCTCAGAAGCACAACTCGTTCGGTGGATGCCCCCCTATGATTTATAAGTGTTTTGAAATTCAATTTCGCTGGCTCCCGCCTTTCCTGGTGCCTTAACGTTAAGCCTACAACATATCATTCGAAATCTGGCTCATACCCCATCTCTTATTTTCCCGCTGCCCACTCCCTTTTGCCATAACTTCGACATTTTTTCATGAATAGTGACAGCAACGATCACCTCTCTGCTTGTCAACACAGCAGAGCAGCCCTTTCCACGCAACTGCGACCCTTGTGATAGACCAATCTACGCGCACCCCAGTTGTCACATAGCTTCCCCCCATACTGCTTTATCATCCTGCGCTCTCTTTCAACTAGTTAGAGCAGTGAGACTGTCCTTCAGTCGGTTAGTCAGGCAGTTGTCCCACCTGTGTAGAGCTTCAGGTGACTGCCATTTACTCTTCCCGGGAAGGGGTCTCCATTGAGCTTGGCAAGCTGGACCGTGCCTCCATCTGTAATGCATTCAGAGCTTTCCAAGGAATTTCTCGAACCTGTTGTCATATAGTAATACTAGATCATTCTCCTTGAAAGTGCGCACCTTGATATGGCGATCGTGCCACACTTTCTCTCGCTACTTTTGTACCTACTGATGGAATCCAGCCAAAAACCGTTCCTCCTCAAGTTCCTCCAGTTGTGGAGCCATTCTTCCAACTCCACGTGGTCTTCCATGCCTATCATTGCTGCGATTCACAAACTAGGTACAATGTATTTTATGGGCATGATGGCTTCCTTTCCATAGACCAACCGTAAAGGTGTCTGGCCCGTCAACTTGATGATCCCCAGAAATTGGTAACTATATGGGCTCATTCTGCCTCTTATTTCGACTTAATCCACCATTCTCATTAGTTTGTTGCATGTTTTTGAATATATTTATGCTAATAGAGTGAATTGGGTTAGTCACTTTGACTTGTAGTCTAATGAGTGTTTTATGCAGATTTTTTGGACAATTTTAGACAAAGACAAGGAATTTATGAGCAAATGGCAGCCAAAACTCGAGGAAAATATGGAAGAGGACTTGTAGGAGGGGTGTCTCCTTCATTAATGACCCCTTTCCTAGAATCCTCCATCAGTAACTCCGAGCACAAAGGCCCACATTGATGATTCCAAGGGGCAGCCGAGCAAGTCAAGTACGACTGTTGTTTATCTTCAGTTCTAGAAGCCAAGTTCCTTGATTTTAGGAGGACTGTTGGAAGTTCCCATTTGTATAAATAAGAAGGCTCCAAGCCTCAATAGGTTAGCCAGTTATTAGTAAATTTTCACACTATTATGCAGCACATTGTTTAGCTCATTTTTGAGTTCCTTTTTGAGAACAGTTTATGTGATGTAACTGCTGTTTTTGATAAATGAAGATGAAACAGTTTTTGAGCCAGCACTGATCTCTTTCATAGGGCCAAAGATCTTGGGTTAGGGCCCAACCCAAGCTACCCATCACCTCCTTCTGTGTATTTATATGTTTTTGCTTCCATTCATGAGATAATTTTTGTGGCATAGGTTCACTTTACTTTGTTAGATTAGGTTGCTTTTGATGGTTAGCATAGTTTTTTTTGTTTCATTTGCTCAAGTAGGTTGCTGCAGTGATAGAAAAAGAGTCAAAAATGCCAACAACAAGCCTTGATCTCATTTCTCCCTTCTTGGGACTATTATTTGAGGTCAAGGCACTACTGCTGCCACCAAAAACATAGTTTTTGCTCTTCCATGCAAGTGCTAGTGTGATAACTTGATTTGGAAAAGTTGATATTGGTTCAGATTCATTTGCTTAGATCATTTCCTATTCTTTTACCATAGTTCTATCACATGCTTTTCTGAGGCAAGTGTCAGAGGGGAAGCTTCTGAAAGATTCTGTGATTTTCCACCTCGCAAACTGTCTCTGCCATTTGTCCATTCTCGCCCATCACACCCTACAGAGGGGCCATATAGTATGCATCGTACCCTTTACACTGGGAAGGTGATATGCATCACGTTTGCACTGGGTATTCAGTATGGTCCAGTCTTAACCATTTCTGAGCAGTTTTTAGTGGAGAACTTTTGGGAGATGATGTAATCAGCTGACCTTGTTCCTTTAGGTAGTGAAGCAACACTTTTAGGGACTTAGGAGCCCTCAGTTTATGGAAATTTATGATTGGGGTTGCAGTGCCCAAAAATGTCTATAACAGTTTCCCCCTAAAGCATGAGGTCATTAATCTTTTGATGTCGGGTGAAATGCTTTACCATGAAGATCCCAGGTTTTTTTGAGCTGGGAGGCGACCTGTAATAAGATACAATACAATACATTATCTTCATAATATTTTTTCATGATCTAGCCTACGTGGGCATTCCCATGCTCATCTTTATAAATTCATTTTCATGTACATAGGACAGACAATCGTCTGTGTAGTAGACTGATGATTCGAACTCATCATCCTTTGATTTGGATGATCATCTGTTTGGCAATGATGTACATTTGATTTCTTTATATTCCTGAATATATCACAGCCTAGATGGATGAAACTAGATCTGGTGTCTTCAAAAATCGTTCAATCTTCACTGGGAGTACAAGTCGATCCATGTGAAAAAATGTTCTGGAGTCGAACATGGAAAGACATTGCCTAATTACCAGCCAATGATGTAAGCTGTTAACAGGCGCGAGAGGAATCACCAATAATGACAATGACCCTCAAGGTACTACAGTAAAATTCGCGCGGTGTGAAAAAGGACTTGGCGTCGAACACCACGCAAAATCTCTTGGTTGAAGGCCATTAATGTAAACCTATCGCTGAAAGTGAGAAACTTTCCATTGAGGCATGCAAGCTTCAAAGTACTGAAAGGGTTGTTCCTATGTCGACTTCTTGGATAATGAGCTGATGTCGACAAGAAGCGACCCATCGTAGGAGAGCCTTAATGAATCACACATCTACGACACGGAATGAAGCAAATGATTTTGGAGGTGAAAACGATCTGATGATACAGGGTTCAGGGTGGCGGTCATGAAAGAATGGAGCATGAATGTATTGTAGCGGGTGAGACACAGCTGAATTCTCTGAGTAACTTCTCTTGAACATATCGGCGACACTGACGATGGATTGGTAGCGTTAACCCCAAAGATGGATGGTGCGACGGACCAATGGTGATATGACTAGTGAACGGAACAACCCAACCCGACTTGGATGCGGAGAGAAAGTGTCATGTTCAAGAGCGACTTGCTACCAATAAAGTTTTTCAAGTTTTCTTCCCAATTTTCCCCAGTCATTGCTGGCTAGTACCTCTTTATTTTTGTCAAGCTTGAGGAGGATA
>APFE031547860.1:0-11805 GCA_000404065.3 Pinus taeda
CTCTAGAACACTATAAATACAGGCCTTGGGCCAGAGGAGGGGAGGTTGAAAGCTGAACATTTCCAAAGGGTAGATGCTGCTGGAATTAGGACTTCCTTGTAAAGCTTGTGAGGAGAGATTCCCATCCTTTCTTGTTTCATTTGGAAGTGGGTGAGCTTGTCAAAGTAGAGGAAAACTCTTGCTGGACCCTGGGAGGAACTTGCACAACACCAAGGCTCAGGTTGTAATGGTTTCTTTTGTTTCCTATTAATACAAATAAGTCCATTCTTCTCAATGATTTATTGTTAATGAATTGTTTCATATACTCCTTGGTCTATATGTTGAATATGCTTTGTTTTATGGAATATTCAGGTGTTATGTAATCGTTTGATTGTTAGGGTATGCAGGTTTCAAAGTGAAGGAGGAGCTCATCCGGATCGACGAAGCTAGACTGCTACAACAAGCGTTGGATTTGAGGTAGGATCGAAAAACACTTGGTTTCTCATAGAATAATACATGTTTAGAGAAGGATTGCTCTCAATTGTCTTGTTTGTCACTAGAGAGTCTTAGACTCCTAGGGAGGTTAGTTTTGTCAGCAAAAATAACTCTTTCCGCATGACAGTTGGGTTGTTGGTTTTGGTTTGGGCCTGTGCCCCAAGGGCTGGCCCACCCACTCCACTCCCATTTAAGTGTGGTTTCAACAGTAGATGGTAGGGTCTGGGGGTCGTGGCCCGCCCCTCCACTAATTTTAATATATCATGTGGATAGAGTTGGGGTGGCGGGGTTCGTGGCTCGCCAACCCCCCCTCGTTTTTATATTTTTTTAATTATATATAAAACAAATTGCATTTTTTTTTGGAAATTCAGTTTTGGACCGAAGGAGTCTTTTTAACTAGGCCACGATTTCACCTGGAATCTGGCTAGAGTTGGTTGGATTCCATTTGCCGGAAAAGTGAAAATTGTGTCCTCATTAAACCTGCGAAGTCATCAAAAGTCAACCCAACTTTGAATGCCTCTATCTCCTTCATCCGGACTCGGATTGGAGTGTCGTTCATACCATTGGAATCAGGGAAACGAGCACTTCGATCTGATGTCAAGTTAATCACCTTTCCACCACTTTGAATTTTGAGCTTTTTCCATGCCACTGTGTTTGAAGATCCACCTAGATCATCTCGCAAGCATACATAAATAAATTGAGCTAGTAATTAGGGGTTCCTATGGCAAGAGGTAAAGTAGAAACAAAGAAGCACAGTGTAGTGAAATGGGATGAAGTAACACAACCCTATGAGAAAGGCGACCTTCAAAAGCATGTTAATGTGTCTCATTATATGGCAAAAGCGAAAAAGTATTCAAATGAAAAAATATAAAAATATGAATATAAAAATATCAATTAAATGAGTTGAGTTTCATACTTGTTAATTAAAAAAATTAAATGCTAAATTTGTAACAAAGCTAACTGAAAATAAATTTTGGTAAAAGCTATAGTGAACGGTTCAGAAAATATAAATAATGTTATAAAAAGCAAATACTAAATTTGTAAATAAGTCAACTCATAGTAAATATTGGTAAAAGCTATGGTTAATCACTCACAAAATATAAATAACTTTTTTAAATATGAGGTTTAAATATGTAAAGTTAAATGAAATGCTAAAACTCTTTAAAATATATATAAAAATAGAATTAGAATTTCTAAACAAATAATTTATATATGATATTTTGAATAATATAAAACATGTTATTATAAAAATTTTAAAATATATTTTAAAAATTTTCAAAAAATAATTTTAACATCTTGTTATATGTTATTTTCAAATTTCTATTAAAAAAATTGATTTTATAAACTTGAAAGGATAGTTTCTTGGGTCGCGGTTTTATATATACAAAACAATTATCATTTCTACTAGTGTTTTAATAATAATTAAAAAAATTGCTTACTTTTATTTTTAAATTTGTTTAGCAATCTTTTGAATGTTTACAACACATCTCTTAAAGAAATTGGAATTAAAAAGCATAAATCAATAGAGAAATGGGGGGTTGTAGTTTTGTCACTACCTAAATTTTTTTGTAAAATATTAATGGATATATATTTTAAAGAAAATCAATAAATTAGATAATATATATATTATATAATATATAATATATATATATATATATATTAAATTTTAGAAAAAATATGATATGAAATTGAATTTAAATTGACATGTTTTGTCTTCTTTTACCACCACCTAATTCTTGATGATTTTGCAAATTTAAGAGTAAACATTCCAACTCCATTTATTTTTATAAAACTTCTTTGCCACAAAAAGGGAAAAAGCAATACACATTAATATGCTTTTACCAGTCTTCTTGGGATAATGAATCTCGCACTCGGGAAAAAATCACTTCGAGATTTATAATTGGAGAGAATTGTTGGTGAAAGAAAATCTTGGAAGAAAAATATATGAACCATAATAAAATCCTATTATTAGAAAAGGGTTACCCAATCAGTGACTATTCCCAGATATGGAGTTTGATTAAAAAGAACCTTCCCCTAATCAAAGAAAACTCCTCTAAGATCCTAAGGAATTGTAGACTCATCAAAATCTTAAAGGACAGAATAATGGGAAATCAACTTATAGCTTTCCAAGAAAATCTTCAAGACTTGAGAAGGTGGATGAATTCAAAAGGTATCAATAAGCTTGAATACATCTCTATTTGGAGAGATGGATATTGCGAGGACTGGAGAGTCCATAATCTTCCCCAAGGCCTTGTCCGCTAGTGGAGGTCTCTAATGTCGCATCTTAAAGGGGCAGTTCCTTTGAGCTTGGACTCAAAGGACTCTCTGCATTGGAATTGTGATGGAGGAGTTTTTTTGAGTCAAATCTGGATATACCTCCTTACATCAGCAAGAAAAGAGTGTTGGGATCACTAGAGCAAGGCATGGAAAATAGAATCCTTGCCAATAATCAAAGTATTCATGTGGACACTCCTCAAAGGAAAGATTCTTACAGTTGATAATTTGAAAATGAAAAAGAAAGGCTATAAAGGCCCTCTATGTTGTGCAATGTGTGAGGTGCAATGTGTGAGAAAATTGAAGAAAACATCCAACATCTCTTCATGGGATGTTCCTTTGCTCGTGCGCGTTGGGAAGAACTCATAAGACCTCTGAAGGTAAGTATTCAACATTCACCGCCTTTGCAATCGCTCCTAACAAATTGGAAAAAATAGTATGATTATACTTTAAAAAGCAAAGAAACGATCAAAAGATATTCTCTCAGCTTGCGCTCATTTATGTATTGGCAAATCTAGTTAGCCAGAAACGAGAGGATGTTCAAAGATCACATTCCAAAAAGTAATAGAACAATTGGAGCATGACAGTCTAGTTCATCAATCCCAAAGGAGCGAAAGCTATATATATCAAACATTATTATGTGGCATGAGGAAAGAACGTGGTTAGAATTGGCGATGAGAAACAAACGCTAATAAATCAACCATCACTACTCACAGTTGGAAAATTAGAATTTAGAAAGAGGATTTTAAAGCAGGGGTGGAGAAATTAAATGGGCCCTCCCCTGCCCTGCCCTGCTTATTGTTTGATTGAGCTTCCACGTCTAACTAGAGCTCTAGGTGTCATCTTCGATCCTAGAAATAAAAAACAATCCCTTTAAGATCATCTGTATATGTTAACAGAATAAATTACAACTTTCCATTCAATACAACTTCAAAAATAATAAATAATTAAAAAATACACAAACCTCTGTTAATGGTATAAGAACCCATAATACGTTAGAAATTTCCATGGTACCATTTTAAAAATATTAAATAACAAGGAGAGCAAGTGGGGTTCATTTACATTATTCCGGAAGAGGTGTCCTCTTGAGGAACACGGCACATACACTTGTACCTCCCAACTCAAAAATCCATATACGACCACCCGAAAGCAAGCTCATGTCCCAGTTTTTGGTCAACGGAAAATTCAAAATGCACTCTAATTTTAAAATATTTAAAAATATATATATTTTTCAAATGAAAATGTTAGAGTTCTACATAATTTACTATTTTTAGAAAAATATTAACGAGTATAATATAAACCAATAAAAAGTATTTTTCACTTAGAGTTTTAGGATAAGATTTCAAAATTTAAATATAAAATTTAATTTAAAAAATTCAAAAAAGCTAATTTTAATTTGATTAGATTTAGATTCCATAAGTAATTATTAATTAATTTGAAATGGTAAATATTTGTAAAAATGTGAATAAGGAATTTTTAAAGCGTCATCATGGTTTTTGAAAAATGCAAATTTGGACATTTTTGAAGTGTCATTATGGTTTTTGAAAAACGCGAGTTTGGAATTTTTATTTTGAGAATGTGAATTATTCAATATTGGATCTGAAATCCAGGTAAATTAAGATTCTATAATGATGGTGTAATGATGGTCTGTTTTATCTTATTTGTGTAATGATGGTGATGTAGAGTAGATTATCTCAAATTCATTCGTGTACATAGCCAGCCTCACGATAATATTTCACATTGCAATTGTTTGAATCATCTATTATCCCACTAACGTTTTCCATGCACATCTGGTTGAGCACCGATTTTCCATAATGCATATCTACAGGTAATGACTGAAAGTTTGGAGGAAAGTTATAATAGTGTATAATTATTAATAGAATATATTCATATTACTTGTCTCACTTTCATGCACAAGCATATGAAATATTTACAATTTGGAATTATTTAAGAAATTGGTATACATTTTTCATTTAATAATGTGGGAAATCTCATATTCAACCTTGGCCCCACATATTATATCTGGCAACTATGGGCATATTCCATGCAAGGTTGGGCAATGTGAAGTCACATAAATGGTCTATCAGATGCAATTTCAACAAATCTAGTTAAATCCCTACATTTGATAGTGGACAAGCAGTATGGCTTGTCAAAACGACCTACCCTAACATTTCGAGTGAATTTGTCCTCGTTTTCATTTGTTTATTGAGGCTAGAGCGTTGCTTTGCTTGTGTTACATTACACCATGGATAATCCATCATTTTGTTCTAGCCACACCTAAGGTATATGAAACTACACTCTCGTCTGCACAAATCCATCTATAGTTTGGTGATAAGAGGTACATTTCTTATACTTGGAAATATTGCATAGTGAAATTTAAGTATATAAATTTAGTTCTATTTCAAGGATTCTCTCTAATTCTTGTTTTTCTTTTAGAGGCATTTTGGCCATAGTTTGACTTGTGTCACCATGAACTATGAGGAATTTGGGTCCTTATATAAATGAAAACCCTAACCCTTCTTAGCGGTTTCTTTGTCTATGCTTCTCCTTATATTTTGTACTTAATTTATCTTGTGGTTTTGTTGATTTGTTCCTTGTACTTAAACCCTCATTCCACTTTTCTTTTTAAGGTATCAAGACTATCTAAAACAATGATTTCTTCGTGTGCTTCGGCAGTAATGGATGTTAGGTAAATTTTATTTCTCCTTTCCCTTACTACCTGGAGTTTTCTTGACTCCAAGTATGTGATTCGAGCACCAAGGTTTATAAAGTCATTACGAGCTAAGGCATCCCACATGCGTTGAAGTTCATTTTGACTGCCCATTCTATAAGACAACGCCCTACAACATACTCAAATTTATGAGTAATTGGCATGGCGTACAACATGTGGATTCAATGTGTTAATTGTAACCCCAATCAAAGTTCCTTTATGTTGTTGTTATATGTTGACACTATATGGGTATGAAGTGTATATTTTGGTCATTTTCCTTGTATGAATTCTATTGTAGGATTTGTTCACTTCATAGTCTCTTTTTGTTCATATCTCTCTCTATATATATATATAATATATATATATTATAATATATATATATATATATATTCTATTCCAATTTCTATACTATTCTATTATAGGATTTATTTACTTCAAAGTCTTTCTTTTTTGTTTTAGGTATATATATATATATATATGTATGTGTGTGTGTGTGTGTGTGTGTGTGTGTGTATATATGTATATGTATATGTATATGTATAACCTGAAACTTTTATGTAAACCTTCAATGAAAATAAATCCTTCCCTCTTCCTTTTGGGTGAAGTTATATTACATTTTCACTTTCAATTCTTGGTTATACTGTCATCATGCTCATTGGTAGTATTAAAATAAAAAACTAAATTAAAAAATTTAGTGGTTAAGCTCATTGGTAGTATAAATAAAAAATTTGATGTCTAATTCAGTTGTAGTGGTCACATATGCCATGCTATTGGTTCTTTAAGATTACAGATATCATTATTGATGTCCTCAATACTAAATTGATAATTATTAGTTGTCTAGCGTACTCTTATCTAATGTCATATTCAAGATTATAAACCGTTTTTATACTTGTCTTTCCACACTACAGTTTAATGTCAAGGATCTAATATACCAAAATAAGGATGGTAGTGGGGAAGTCATAAATGCTTCTAAAATTCTGTTTTTTTTTTTTTTGTATTTACAACACTTGAGGGAATTTGTTAAGGAATACCCATCTTCCTACAAATCAATAGGTTGTTATGACCATACAATTTTCAATACTTATTGATATTGCTTTCCCTACACAATTTGTAGAATCCTTATTGATATAATTACCTCCATGCTTTAGATGTAAAATTTAGTCTTTTTGACGTAGATAAACCCACGTATACCCACAATATGCATGTAAAATGCACAAATCTATTTTGCCCCAGGAATTTTAACTTTCTGCCGAGTCAAACCATCAATTCTTAATGGTTCAAGCCCTGCTTTAATAAATCTCTTTGGAACGATTTATTATGTAAACACAGTCCACCCTTCCTTCATATCCATTCATCGAGACTTATTACCCTCCTAAACCTTCTATACCTTAAGCCCACATATATATAACCAACCTACTCTTATTCTTTGTTTATTCACATATTCAAACATAAAAACCTTTTATCAGTGTTATTCCTATTATAAACCTTTTATAATAGAAATCACATAAAACATGCACAGACTTACCTTTTCCGCCTTTCCTCAGCCTTTACATGTTTCTCGAGGCATACCTTATTGCAATCGCAATTGCAAGTTTCAAAGACTTAAGAACTTGGCATTAGAACTTTCCGTTCTTCGGGATGCAATAACTCTTCCACCATACCAAGACTTTATATATTTGTTACCCAACCATTGAATTACTCCATCAATCCATTGCTATCACAATTCACGAATCTCATGAACATATAACTTTTCATTGTATCCGATATACAATTAACACACCTGGACTTCAATAAACATAAACCACATTTATTACTTTCCTGGGTCCACTCTTCTATCGCACATCGCAAATCCTTTCAGCCCGTTTAACATCGCATACAACATTATTTAATGGCTCACTCCACATCGCATGTCGCACATCACATGTTGCATTGGTTAAGGCTCGGTACATTACCATGGAATATTTGTGATGCGATCAAACCTCCAATCACATCGAACATCACAATTGCATATTGCATTACTTATGGCCGAAGGTTAATTCCTTCCATTGGACTATTGCGATGCAGTATTCTAGAGTGCTCCTCCACCTTTGATCCAATTACTTGATCCAACAATCAGCGATGATCCCTCATATCGCCATCATAATTCCCTTAAGGGCGATCCATTCACTTACTTGATCAGTTGTGATGTGATATTCATAACTCCATTCCATGTGACTTGATCTCATCCATTGATGTCATAGATCCAATGGTGCCTGTGCATTAACACTTCATTCTTTCATTCTTCTTTCCAATTAGGATTTACGCCATTTCTCCAACATTTCTATGTGGTTTCAGTTATTTCAATGGTTCTTCATCCTTCCACTATTCTGCTGCGCGACTCCCTTCTAAGCTTAATTCTGCATGCTCCTTTGATCACTGTCATTCCAAAGTATTACATTGATCCTTCGAATGGTTTCAAAGATCCATTATAATTATTCGAATCGTTCTTCTCTCTATGTATTATATAGAACTCTTCTTGCATACATATATTATATAGAATCTTGAATTCACATGTAACTCATCATTCAATACTTGTGTTAACACCTAGGTTGTTCCCTTTGACTCTAAGGGAATACGGCCGGGGTAACCACTAACCAATCTTTGGATTACAACTTCTAGCCAAGCTGCAACCAGAGAGGGCTCTCTCTTTATGATTTATCACTGTTCTAATGAAATCTTTAGGCTAGTTGTGAAATTAATGTTTAATTGTTTTTTGTGTTTGGTTGGGAGGATGATTTTGATATCCTTTTAGAGTATTCTCTGCAGGTGAAACTAATCCATTGGGCAATGGGGTCTGTAGCAGTTGCTTTCCTGAGATCCTGGATTAAGTGTTGCTGGAATTACAGGGCCTGTCTGTATTTCATAAAACAAACTGTAAATTTGAGAGGGTGATGTGCAAACAAATAGCAAAGAACATTTAAGAATTCCTTACTGAGCTGGGTAGTGGGGAAAGAGGTCTATTACTTAGGAGCAATTACTTGAATTCCTAAAACCAATAGATTACTGTGATGATATGGTGTGAAAAGTAGCACTTAAGAATTACTCTTTCATTACCATAACTGAAGAAAACATATGAAATAGCTTAGATTGAGCTCAGGGTAAGCAATGATTAAGTCCTGAGACTATTATTTTTCCTTGCTACTTAGATATTGAGTGTATGGAAAACATGAAAGACATATGAGAGTATAATGAAAGACATATGAGAGTGTAATGAACACATGTAAAACAAAGAGTAACAAGAAAACTTATTGAGCCACGAAATACATAGGAATCCTGCAACTTTCAGTCATACACCAGCTAGACATCAGAAACACAATGCTTTTAGAAATCCCATCATCTTTGTATTAGCTGTCTGAAGATTTACAATAGAGGAATTACAGAATAGCTCTCAGGAGATTTCTTACATCTGGAGTCCAACCCCTGCTAACAAATGCGAGGGGGAATATATAGAAATCTGATTACAAAAATATCTCAGGCATTAGGTCGTCTGAGAAGAAAATATCTTCTTACATTCGTACATGGCTTGTAGATGAGAAGTAATTGCAATCTTAAATGAGTTATAAAGAGCTCTTAACTCCTGTCAGAGTAATATTGGCCTTTGGGGCTCACGGAGTCGGTTGAGCGGCTTTATCATAACTGCTGAATGACTTGCTGTGCAGCTGCTACTTTTCTGTATCTTCTTGGTCCTGCCACCTGTGCTTGCTGATGCTGTTGTTGCGGCCGAGTACCTATGCTGAGTTAGCTCAGCGTATTCATACCTGCTGATGTATCTTTTGTCCAGATGTGTATGCAATACAAACCCTTTGTTGAAGAAAAAGATGTGATTATTTAACTTTGATTCAAAAGTAATCCTATTAGTTCCTGCCATGTGTCTGGAGGAGGCAGCTGCTGTTTCAAAATTGACCCTAAGGTCTCATCAGCCTCTGTAAATTTATAGAAGTGAGGGGGCTCATCAAATAAGTGTGTGACTTCATTCTTAATAAACAACAAATTATCTAATCTTTCAAAAAGAATTTGCCCTGTTACTGGGCCTGCTCCTGAAGATGCACTTGGTGCTTCAGCAATCTGTATTGCTACAAAACTGCTTACTCTCTTGACATACTTGTCATGTGAGAGTAACTTCCCTGATTCTAACAAGCTGGGGAGCCCTCTGTCCTGCAGAGCAAAGAACCTATTCTGGAATTTATTTATGTCAGCTTGCATATCCTGGATTCTTCTGTCCAGGGTCTGAATTAGGTTCCTCATTGTCAGGACTCTTTTGATTAATGAGATTGTTTCAGTCCTGTTTCCAATTCCCATTCTCACCAGCTGGGAGCTTGTCCTGTAGTTGAGCACTTCAATCATCTTGGGGGCGATCTCAGGCATATTGCCTAGAGATGTCCTTGCTCTGTGCAGTTCCTTTCTTGCTCTGCCAATGAGGCCCACTTGCTCGTATATGGCCTCAATGTACTCCCATTGGTTAGTTATTGATTGTCCAATGGTGGTCCAGATAACTTGTTTGAGCTCTGTTGTAACTTTATCAAAACTGAGCTCCTTTTCTAGTTCTGCAATTCTTTTCTTCAGAGCTTTTACTTCTCTTTCTCTCTCAGCCACATTTTGCTTAGACTTATCATATTTTTCATTTATTTTTGCTAAGTTGTCCTGGGCTTGGCTGAGTTCTGACATCTGAGCCTCTAGCACCTGTATTTCTTGCCTCAGCTTCTGCATGTCTAGGCTCTCGGCCTGTTCTGTTGTTGGTGCTGTGGTGGTTGGTGCTGTGGTGCCTGAAGCATCTTGCTGAGCCTGTTGTTTTGGAGGGACAGTATCTTGAGGGGTTTCCTCAAGGTTTATTGCTTCTGTAGGTGGCTTTGAAGATTGCCCTGCCTCCCTCCTCTGTAATGCTGCTTCCAATGTAGTCTCTGTATCTTGCAGCTTTTCCTGTGTTTCTATCAGCTCCTTGTATAATGTCATCAATAATGCAGCTGCATCCTTTTCTTGCCTCTGCTGGGCAACCTCATCTGTCTGTGGGTGTAGAGTTGGGGGGATCTTCAATTTTCTTTTTTATTGCAGCCATGTCTGCATCCCTCAGTTTAAGGACTTGTTGTATTGCCTTAACGTCATTGGGGTCATGCCCAAACTCTATGATTATTTCTTCTAATGCCTTTATTCTGTTATCTTTGGCTTGGGAGGATGCCCTCTCCAATTCAAGTTGTGCTGCAGTGTTGTTTAGGCTATTCTGCAGCCTGTAATTAATCAAGGTCTTATCTGCCAGAGTGGCATAGACCATCTCACTCGTCTGTTTGTGAAGCTCTATTTGATCCATCGGGTGGATGTCTTTTGAGAGGACTTCCAAATTATTCCTGATATAATCTGCAGCTGTTTGTGGTTGCTGCACTGTAGGAGTGAAATGGCTCATGGTCATCTTTCCATCTTGCACATCAAAGGCAGACATGAGCCTCTGTTGGTTTGCAGGTGCCATGTTTAGGAGGTGATTGTAGAGTCGAATCTTTATTGGCTCACTCCTTGTTTTGGCATCTTTGAATTGTTGTTTTATGCTTGCACATGTTCCCTGCTGCTGCCCTGAGGAGCTCACTTCTCCCAATGTTGCCCTGTCTTGCTCCTGTTGCAAGGAGCTGGCAGAAGCCTCCATGCTTGGCATTTCCTCCTCTGAGAAGGGATTTAGCCTTTGCCTCTTCTCTACTGTTTCAGTGAGGGGAGTCTCCCTCTCTCTCTTTCTGCTAATGTCCTCCCTTTGAGGGGTCTAGAGGACAGAGGAATCAACCCTGGAGTCTTGCCTTGGAGGTGCCACTGGTGCTGTTTGTTCTTGGGTAGCCATCTGGGACTCTCCTTTTTGCTTCTCCTGACCCTGTTGGTCTGCTTGTTGCTGATCCTGTTGCCTCTGTGGTTGTTGATCCTGTTGGCCCTGTGGTTCCTCCATGATATTTTCCTTGCCTTTGCCCTGATCTGTGATTTTCACTTCCTCCTGTTGTGTTGCAGAAGATGAAGCAGCTGCTTTTGTTTGAGAATTTGGCAGAGAAAGCACCTGAGAAGGACATTCCAAGTCAGCCATTTTTAATAAATGCCTTCTAGCTCTTTCAACTAGCTCTTCTTGAGACACAGGCTCTACTAAGGTGTTTTTCCTCCACTTCGGTTGGTTAGCATGTCTCAGGATGTGGAACATGCTCTCATGCTCATAGCTAGAGAGCTTGCATTTTTGTCTTCTCAAGGATATAAAGCCGTTGGGGTCATATGGCTTCCAAAGGAAGCTTTGTTTTAGGCCAAGGCCTTCCAACATCCTATCTGCTTCTTTCCATCATTCTCTTCTGTTT
>APFE031547865.1:0-26425 GCA_000404065.3 Pinus taeda
ATTTTAAGTTATATATATGTTGAAGAGCCGAGTTCATGACCGAGGGTCTCCACCATTTTCCTGAAGAACAGATTGAAGACATAGACGGTATAACCATCAGATTGGGAAGGTTGTCATTGCAACCAGACAACAGTCCATCATTTGTGGTATTAGAGCCAGCAATTGACAGTGAAGTAAATCTCAGGAGCAGTAGAGGAAGGATGGCTTTCAGGGTTGGAAGAGGACGAGGACGTGGACGTGGCGGAAGAGGACGGTATGCTGGAGATGTCGAATTGAGAGAAGATGTAGAGGAGCTGCGAGCTAGGTTGGATGCACTAACCTCCGGCAGGAATGTAAATGATGGAGACGTGAGTGAACCTGAAGAGGAAGCTATTGAAGAGGAAGCGGTAGAGATTCCTCCTGAGATGAAGCTTTTTCAGTCAGTGATGAAATCCACAGCCAGGCCATGGAACCAGTTAGTACCAGTATATCAAGGAGGACTAAATCCAGAAGAGCTGATTGACTGGATTAACAGTATGGACAAATTCTTCGATTATGAAGAAATGGAAGAGGAGAAGAAAGTCAAGTTTGTTGTCACCAAATTAGTGGGCCATGCAGCGCTCTGGTGGGATGGTGTACAGGCGGAAAGGAGAAGACTGGGCAAGCAGCCAATCAAGAATTGGAGCAGGATGGCAGCAAAGCTTAAAGGTAAATTTCTACCCATTAATTATCAACAGACATTGTTTAGGCAAATGCAAAATCTCAGGCAGAGAGGTTTGACAGTAAAAGAGTATACAGAAGAGTTCTATAAGGTGAGTATAAGAGCCGGAGAAGCCCAAGACACAGCTGAGAGAGTGGCTAGATATATGAATGGCCTCAGAATGGACATTCAGGATGAAATAAGTTTACTGTCTCCAAAAACAGTAGAGGAAGCCTATCAGATAGCCCTGAAGGCTGAAGAGAAACTTATAAGGAAGCAGTCTGCCAGGGGGAGAGGGACTTTCAGAGGAAAAGGAAGTCAAGGTGGTAGAGGAAGGTCTACAGCACCTAAAGATGGAGCTAGCAGTAGCTCAACCCCGCATGCATCCAGAGGAGGTGATGCAAGAGGCAGAGGGAGTTTCTACAGAGGAAGAGGAGACAGAGGAAGGAGCAGAGAAATGAGATGTTACAGGTGTAACAAACCAGGACACAGAGCTTTTGAATGTCCAGAGAATGCAGAAGTAAGACAGAGAAATGCAATTGTTGCTCCCGCTGAAGGAGAGGCACCAGTTACAGCAGTACCAGAAGAGGAGAACACACCAGAGAAAGGAGAATCTCTGGTACTCAACAAAGTTTTGATTAAATCAGCAAAGGAGGTGACTGAACCGCTGCAAAGGAAAACTTTGTTCAGGACAGTATGCAAAGTTCAAGAGAAATGTTGCCAGATGATCATTGATAGTGGCAGCACTGACAACTTGGTTTCTACGGAAGTGGTGGAAAAATTGAAGCTGAAAACAAGGAGGCATCCAACACCGTATAAGGTGTCATGGTTACAAAAAGGACATCAGCTACTGGTAAGTGAACAGTGCGAATTAGAGTTTCAAGTGGGCAAGTATAAGGACAAGGTTGTTTGTGATGTGATGCCTATGGACGTGTGTCACATATTGCTGGGGAGACCTTGGCAATATGACAGAGCAGCCATGCATGATGGAAAAAAGAACACGTACAAGTTTGAGAAAGATGGTGTAAATCATACATTATTGCCACTATCAGAAGAAGGCGGATCAGGACAGAAGGCAGATCCAAAAACTCTGCTACTTGGAGGAAAGGAGTATTTGAAGCAGATAAAAGAAGGTGAGGTAAACTATGCTGTCATTTGCAAGCCCAAGGTAATCATGACTTCTACCAAAGTTTCTGATTTACCTATTGAAATTCAAGAAATGTTGGAGAGCTATTATGATATTATTGTTGATGACTTGCCTAATGAGTTACCGCCTATCCGAAGAATTAGTCATCATATAGATTTAATTCCTGGAGCAAGTTTGCCTAACAAAGCAGCATATAGAATGACTCCTGCAGAAAATGAGGAAATTAAGAAACAGGTACAAGAATTGCTTGACAAGGGATTGATCAAGGAAAGCTTGAGTCCTTGTGCGGTGCCAACAGTGCTGAGCCCAAAGAAAGATGGAGGCTGGAGGATGTGTACGGATTCAAGATCCATTAATAAGATCACAATCAGGTATAGATTTCCGCTACCCAGAATTGAAGACTTAATGGATTGCTTGTCTGGTGCAGAATATTTTTCCAAATTAGATCTTAAAAGCGGGTATCATCAAATAAGGATAAGAGAAGGGGATGAGTGGAAAACCGCTTTTAAGACTAATGAGGGTTTATATGAATGGAGAGTGATGCCTTTTGGGTTGTCCAATGCACCAAGTACATTCATGAGACTTATGAATGAAGTTCTTAAAGAATTCATTGGTAAATTTGTAATAGTATATCTGGACGATATATTAGTCTATAGCAGGTCTAAGGAGGAACACTTGAGGCATTTGAATTATGTCCTGCAAAGGCTACAACAGGAGAAATTATTGCTGAACTTGAAGAAATGTTCATTCCTGAAAGAAGAGTTGGTGTACTTGGGATTTGTGGTTTCAGCTGAAGGATTAAAGATGGATCCAGAAAAGATCAAAGCAATTGTGGAATGGCCTTCACCCAGAAGTGTTTTTGAGGTAAGGAGTTTTCATGGTCTTGCTAGTTTTTACAGAAAATTCATTAAGAATTTTAGTAAGATTAATGCACCTATTATTGAGACCATCAAGAAAGACAAACAGCCATTTAAGTGGACTGTTGAAGCAGAGAGAAATTTTCAGCTGTTAAAGAAGAGAGTAACTGAAAAGCCTGTTTTGGCTCTTCCTGATTTTAACAAAACCTTTCAAGTTAAGTGTGATGCCAGCGCAGAAGCAATTGGAGGAGTGTTGAGCCAAGAAGATAGACCGATAGCTTACTTCAGCGAAAAGCTAAATGATGCAAAAAGAAAATATTCTTCTTATGATAAAGAGTTTTATGCAGTTGTGCAGGCACTGAAGAAGTGGCGACATTATTTGATGTCAAAAGAATTTATTCTTTATTCAGATAACCATGCTTTGCAGTTTATCATGCAGCAGCCAAAGCTCAACCAGAAACATGCTAAATGGGTGGAATATCTTCAAAGCTTTCATTTTGTGTTGAAGCATATAACTGGACAGTCAAACAAAGTTGCAGATGCCTTAAGTAGAAGGAATGTTTTGTTGCAGGAAAGTCAAATCCAAGTGATGGGTTTTGATTTTCTCAAGAAGTTATATGAAAATGATTGAGATTTGAAAGAGGCATTTGAAGCTTGCAGGAATCCAGTTTTGGCAGATAGGAGTAAGTGGCTAGATTATTTTCTACAGGATGGTTTATTGTTCAGAAGAAATCAGTTGTGCATACCAGTCTGTTCCATGAGGGGAAATTTAATCAAAGAAAAGCATAGTGGAGGACTTGCAGGTCATTTTGGTGTAGAGAAGACTTTGAAGCAGCTCAACAGGTTTTATTTCTGGCCAAGAATGAAATCTGAGGTGGAGAAGTATGTAAGGAATTGTAAAGTTTGCCAGTATGCAAAAGGAAGAAGCCAGAATACCGGATTATATATTCCATTGCCCATACCAGATAGGCCTTGGGATATGATCAGCATGGATTTTGTGTTGGGATTGCCCAAAACTCAAAGAGGGTATGATTCGATCTTTGTTGTAGTAGATAGATTTTCAAAAATGGCACACTTTATTCCCTGTTATAAAACTAGTGATGCTTCTCACATTGCTAACTTGTTTTTTAAAGAAATTGTAAGATTGCATGGGTTGCCCAAAAGCATTGTTTCAGACAGGGATTCAAAGTTCGTGGGACATTTCTGGCGAACATTATGGAAGAAGCTGGGAACTAAGCTAAATTTCAGCTCAGCCTACCATCCTCAGACGGAAGTTGTGAACAGAAGCTTAGGAAATCTTTTGAGGAGTCTTACTGCAGAGCATCCAAAGCAATGGGATCAGGTATTGCCACAAGTTGAGTATGCATATAATGATTCACCAAACAGGAGTACAGGACAGAGCCCATTCCATATTGTTTATGGAATGCATCCTAGAGGAATATCTGAACTAAGGAATTTGGGGAAAGAAGAAATGAGGAGTGCAGAAGGTGAAGACTTTGCTTCCAGAATGCAATCAATTCATGAACAGGTGAAACAGCAGCTGCAAGATAGCAACATCAAGTATAAAGCCAGAGCGGACATGAAGAGAAGAGAAGTGAATTTTGAAGTTGGAGACTTGGTGTTAGCACATCTCAGGAAAGAGAGATTTCCAAAAGGTGAATACAATAAGTTGAAATCTAAGAAAATTGGACCATGCAAGATACTGAGGAAGTTCTCTGCAAAAGCTTATGAGATTGAACTGCCACCTGGTGTGGGAATATCACCAATTTTTAATGTTGCAGACTTGTATAAATATCAGGATACAGCTACAGATGATGAGGATGCAATACAGGATCAAGAGACTACAGAGGTTAATTGGGTAAAACAGCTGCCCACAACAAGGAATTTACAGCCAGAAAAAATCCTAGACAAGCAGGTACACAAGAAGACAAGGAGACGGGAATACTTCCAGTATCTGGTCAAATGGAAAGGACAGCCAATCACCGAAGCTACTTGGGTCAGTGAAGATGTTCTACAGAAACTGGGCAAGTCTGTAGATCAGCTCATGGACAGGAGCCCATGAAGATTTTTGTCCTCAGGAGTCTGATGCAGGAGCATCTGATTCAGAGGAAAAATCTTCTGATTTATTCCATAAAAAAATAAAAAAAAAGTCTACAGGCAAGGAGTGGGATCCTTAGCCTGCTGTTTCCCATGTTTTTAGTTAGATTTAGAAATAGAAGATGCCATCTTTTTAGATAGAATAAGGCATGACAAAGAAAAGCTAAGATTTTTAAGTACTGTTGCTTTGTTTGGGTAATCGCTTTTGTAATAAAGCAGCTAGAATAGGAATGGGAAAAATCAGCTGCTAAGTAGGAAAGTTTCTTCTAGAGTTAGATTTTATATATGCATGAAAAAAACAGTGTCAAGGGGCTGGAAAAACGCGTGGACCTGTGTGTGAAGGATAGGAATAAAAGAGTTAGCTGTGTAATAAAAGAAGGGCGGGCTGTTCATAGGGGGGATGTTTTTTAATAAAAAGATGGGCATGCTTTAATCTACCAACAGCCTGGTTTTGATGGTCGAATTTTGAATCGGATTGTATGCCTGTAGATTGTGTTAAGGGTGCGAATTTTGTAGTTTGGATATTTTTATAGGCCTGTGGATTTTAATTTGAAGGCTGCATCAAAACGGCATAACACCGATCCCTTGCATTATTCCGCTGTCATTATAATTGAAATGGTATTGTGTTGTTAACATTTATTGCATCGAACTGTGGTTTCATCGAACTGTGGTTTTATTTCCGCGCGCGCTACCTCCATAAATTTAGAATGCTGTTCCTTTAGAATTAGTATAACGCCATTACGGGTCATGAATTTCAATGATCGAAGGAGTGCATAATCTGTTTGGATCGTGTGTAGATTATTCAATCTCCCAGAGTCTATGCTTAAAAGCGGATCATGTTTATAAAGAATTATCCACCGGCGACCGAGGAATCCTGCACTTCAACTGTATGTGATCGACCAGTATTGTGTTGTTGAATTCAATAGGAATCAAAAGCTAAAAAGTTTTGTACTGTAAAACGGCGGAACAGCGCAGATTCATGAAGACCAAATGTGGATCCTGTGACATTTAAAAGAAAGGCAAGTTTGAGATCCCCACAATCTACCAGTGAGCGGATTTGTCAGATAAAAAGGGCGGAATTGGTACAAATGTGTGACTGTTCTTAGAAGCGTTATATATATTGTAAAAGGAGGGAGTTCATGACTGAGGATCCCCAGCGAATAGAGAAGGAACAGGTCGAAGACATAGAGGATATAGAAATCAAATTTGGAAGATTGTCATTGCAACCAGAGAGCAGTCCATCACCGTCCTTCCCGCTCTGTGTCATTTTCAAATTCAAAAGTTCTACCTTGGCCATGATCAAGTTGTCTGTTGCGCCTTTTCAAAAAAGCTTGAAATGCATGAGCCAATCTGTGCATTCTGAGTAGGGCTAGAATTTGCCTGGCAAATTGTCTGTTATGGGTGATTTGTTCTTTAAATATAGCTTGAGTCTATTTTGAAATTCCAACCCTGACCCCACAAATAACTAAATACAAAACCACATTTAAATCTCTAGATCTGGAGTTAACCGCATTTAAATCTCTAAATCTGGAGTTAAGTGGAAGTGCAGAGTATGTTGTTTGTGTACATTTTTGAAGCTGCATTTTTTCATAATTTAATTTTATCTCTTAATATCCCTTGATTTCTTGGTTTGAAATGCTTTTTAATGTTATATTAGAATGAAGGACTGATGTATTTGAGCAGCTTGTAGGAAAGTGCGGCTTCGTTGAAATTTTGACAGCAAATTGCTAGCAACTTGTAGCAAAATGCCTTCTTCTTGAAATATTGACAGGAAATTACTATGCTCCAGATAAAATTTCACCTTTTTACAAACCATCTCAAATATTAACAGTTCCCATGCAAGTTCAATCATTTTAAATTTAGCGGAGCTAGTGAATACCATAGGCTTATGGAGGTTAATTAAGCGGTTGTACATTTGTTTATAACAGAGAAGCTAAGCTACTTCCAGAGTTTTTTTTCTAATAGGAACTCATCGAGAAAGCTTACTGTCCACTTACCTAGGCTCAGCTCAGATGGTTCGTTCTACATATGGAGTATAGTTTAACGGGTTTAAAGCTAGTAATGCTCCGAGTTTTACTTTTTATGTTGAATCCCTAAATATCATGATTCTATCCTATAGAATCAATTCTCAGTCAAAGTTTTCATGGAAGAAATGGCCCACAACCATTTCACTAAAATCCTTGAAGAAGGTGCATTTAAATGTCTCAAATCTGGATAAGGTAAGCCTTGCATTTACAGGTCTCAAAGTTTGATAAGGTAAGCCTTGTTACGTTGTGTTGTACTGAATTTTGATAAGGTAGGCGCTGTTGTGTTGTCCTGGGTTCTTATGGGCTTTCAACAGTTATATTTAGTCTGTCCACACGTCTTCAATATATTTATAAACCAATCCTTTTAAATAGTTAGTGGGTATTAAAAGACCTTCCAAAAATCAAATTTATTTATTAAACACATGAGGACTATCAAAAACAATAGAAAAAAATATATCTTCAAATAAAAGGTAAAGAGAATAGCTCAATATATTTTAATAATATTTGACTATTGAACCAATATTCTTAAATGCCTTTAAATTTTGTTTAGGAAAATAATCTTTTATTTTAATATATTTCAATAATATTTGACTATTGCACCAATATTCTTAAATACATTTAATTTTTTTTTGGAAAATAATCTATTATTTTGACATATTTAAAACTCGTGTATGATTTATGGTTAGAGTTTAATGGTTTTGATGGTCATTTCAGTGATTATTATTTTATCATGGTCATTTGGGTGGTGGTGGTGGTGGTTAACGTCTATTGAGACCAAACTTTGGTCTATGAGACCTAAAGAAACGAATTATTTAGTTTGATTTAAGATTTTATTCCTATGCTCAAAAAGCTTGGAGAGAAGCCTCCCGAGCTCACTGTAATTTTGACAACGTAAAAGGCTACGAAGGTGAGTATTGCAACAAAGATTTTGAAACTAAGACCTGATGTGGTTGTATGCAGGGCACTCTAACAGGAAGTGATTTTTATTCTTGATGTTAGTATTCTTACAGAGATGGTAGAACCTTTCCATCCATAGCGTTTTAGGAACTGCCCAACAATCCATTTCACTATGGAGCTCATGAGAGTTCGTTCCAATCTTGGTTATATTAATTTTCTTCTTTGAGCTAGTTAAAAGAGAGAGATACTTTTGATCTTCTATGGTGGGGTTGATGACCTCCTTATAATATCTTAATTTTCTTTTAGCTGCTAAATCTTTCTCACGCCACATTTTTCTTTGAACTTAGAAGCAACAATATTTTTAATGTTATTAATGTTCTGCAATGCAACATTCTCATCGATCTCCCAATGTTTTGACCAAGCCCTCGTGTCTTTAGACCAACCTCGTTTGAGCCTTAGGTGGTTTTGGCTGGAATTTAAAGCTAGCTTAAGAATTCTATGGTCTCCTATGTTATTGATTTTGTGCCTGTACAATAGAAGCCTAGTCATAGCTAGGCTCTTAGTAGGGGAAATACCCACTTCTATAAGGAGAATAGGATAGGGTGTGTTGCTTTTAATTTTGTGGTTATATGTTATAAAAGCTTATGGATTTGTTCAATCTTTCTCCAGGATTCTCTAGAAATGTTACAACCCCAAACCTCACATCCATATAAGATAACTAGAGTGACTAACGTTTCAAAAGGAACCTCTTTCTATCCCACATTACGAGGTTTGTTGTTTTATAATTATTTTAAAGACCAATATAAGCTTTCCATTCCCCATTAATCCTTTTATCAATGCTATAGTTCAAGTTGAGGTTGTGATGAACATCAATTCCTTGGTACTTGTAGGAAGACAATTCCTCCAAGTTACTATTGTCATACATAAAATTAGCATAAGTGTCCTTCTTGGATTTGATAATCATAAATTTTGTTTTGTCATTGTTAACAATCATTAAGAAGTATAAGTTTCTTATCAAGATCAGATGGGCACCTTGCGAGATAAATAATATCGTCAATGTAGAGAAGAAGGATGACGACTATCCTAGCTAAGATCGTGCCAGCATATCCTCCTTCCTCTAAACAACCTTCTAGCTTGTCGATGTAAAATAGGGTAGGGGAGAGGGGGCAACCTTGTTTAACTCTGATATTACACTTAATATCTTTTGACCACCCCTCATTTCTAAAAAGGAACATTTATCTCTTCTAATATGTTCCAAAGGTTGTTTCTAGGAACCGTATCGAAAGTCTTTATATAGTCCACAAAGCAACAAAAGAGATTGGATTTATCATTGTGGCATTCCTCCACAATGATCCTAAGCGTAACAAGGTGGTCTGTTGTTGAGTGCTTCTTTTTAAAATCTGGTTCGCCTTTAGCCTGCTTACCTTCATTTTCAAGCCATTTGTTGAACTTCTTTTCCAAAATAATACCATATGACTTGGCTAGGAGATGGCTGATCATAATTGTTCGATAATTAGAGGGGTTATTTGTTTCCCCAGATTTAAAAATAGGGATAATGAGGCTTCGAGTCCATGGTTTAGGGAACCCTTGCTTGACCACTTGATTGAAAAGCTTGTGAATGTGGGGGATGATGACATGACCTCCAATTTTTAAGATTTCCACATGGTAACATTCAATGTCCTCAGCTTTCCCATTAGCCAAGCGATTAACCCCAAAATCAATGTCTGCTAATGAGAAAACATCTTTCACTGTGAAGAGGGTTTCAAAGTTATCCATGACATTTAGAGATTCATAAAACTTTTTAAGATAGGAATTCCAATCATGTAAAGTAATTTTATTATTATCTTTAGTTTTCCTAGTTAAAATCTGCCTCTAGAATTTCTTAGGAAAACTAAATTAATTAATATAATGTATATTTATCTTATTCTAAATTTTTTATGAGAAAATTTATAAAATTAATTAATTATTAATATTAATATGGGGAAAATATAATTAACATACTTTTCACATATATTTTACTATTTTGTAGTTCGTTTAATTAAATTTTGAATTAATATTAATTTGTTGAAATAAATCTTTAAAAAATTTATGTTATTTTTATTTACTTTTCTTTAGAAATTTAAAATAAAAACACTTTTCTCTTTTTTGGAAAAATGTTAATTTTCCTTTTACAGTATTATTAATATTCATTATAAATTCTTGTCAACGATAAATGAATAATCTTTTCTCTAATAATAATACTCGAATATTTCCATGTTTTATATGTTTTTTAGTAAATAATATTTTAATTTTTTAATGTTTCTTTTAATTTTAAATCATTTAAATTATCTTTAGTGAAATGGAAAATTATATTTAAAATATTGTTTAATTTTTAAAATTTTGCATAGTATCAATATATTTAACAATTTTAATTTACATTTTGTTGAGATTTTTGTTTTTTGAGATATATTTTTAATTAATGTTTTTCTAAACATTATGAAAGATTAGAAAGATTAGAAAACATATAAACTAAAAGTTTACAAATAAATTTATACTAGTGATTTAAAAATATTATTTAAATTAAATTGGTTTATTATTTAGAGTTTTTATATTTTTAAAATTATACACTTATTACTAGTGTAGATTTATCTTAACCTTGGATCTATAAAGCGCTAAGAGGGATCAAATATCACATGGTGCAAACCTCTTTTTTAAGTGCAAGACTTGAGGAAAGGTTTGCACCTAGAGATATTTCATCTAGGTTTGTTATATAATACTATATAATATCTATATTTCTATCTATGTGTCTCTCTCTTATTCCCTCTCTCTATCTCACACCCCAAACAAACATCTCTTTGTATCTACCCCTCTCTCTCTCTCTCTCTCTCTCTCTCTCTCTCTCTCTCTCTCTCCCTCTTGCTTCCTCTTCCTCTCTCTCTCTTCCCCTTCTCTTTCTGTTTCTGTTGCCCTTCTCTCCCTCTAACTATCTTGTCCCTCTTCCCTCCCAATGTCCTCTCTCCCTCACTCTCTCCATTTCTCCCTTATCATTCTCTCTCTATTTCCACCTTTCTTCCTTTGTATCTTTCTACTCCCCTCCATTGGTATCTCCTCAAACTCCATCACTCTCTTTCTCTCTATTGAGTCCTCTCTCTCTTCCTTCCTCTCTCTGTCATTCTCTCCCACCTCCCTCTGTCTCTCTCTCCCCATCACTCTCTCTCTCTCTTTCCTCTGAGTCTGCCACTATCTCCCTCCCTCTCTCTATTTCCCTTCTCTCCCTATCTCTCTTTTCTTTTTTTTCTCTCTCTTCCCTCCTATATCCCTCACTCTCTCCCCATCTCTCCCTTGTCACTCCATCTATTTCCGCACCTCTACCTCTCTATGACTTTGTTCTTTCCTCCCTCTCTCCCCCTCAAACTCCCTCTCTCTCTCTCTCCTTCTCTCCTTCTCTCTCTCCCTTCCACTCTTCCTTCCTCTCTCTCCCCCCATCACTCTCTTTCTCCTTCTCTCCTTCTCTCTCTCCCTTCCTCTCTTCCTTCCTCTTTCCCCCCATCACTCTCTCTCTTTTCCTTCCCACTTTGTCACTGTCTCCCTCCCTCCCCTTTGTCTCTCTCTTTTCCTTCCCACTTTCTCACTATCTCTCTCCCTCACCACTACCCGTCCCCTCTCTCTCTTAATTTTGATTCAATGATATTGTGTTTAAGAAAGCATCTAAACTAAAAAAGCTCAATTAGTTGTAAAATATTAAACCTATATTTTGGTTCAACCATGTCAAAGAAAATACAATAATGAAAAACTTAAAATAATCATGAACTATCTTTCCTAGATTATTGTTAGTCAATTTATTTGTTTTCATAGCTTGGGTCCTTAGTTAAGATGAATCTATGTTGGTTCTTACTAATATTATTTATATTATATATATTTCACATCTTTATATATAAAAGTATTCTCATTTTTAATTTTATTGAAACCTTGATTTATTTTCTATGAGAATTTTTTTAGTGGTTCAAAGGATAGAGGGTTTAGATTTATCTCAAAACTAATGTTAACCTTTTTCCTTTTAGATTTAATTAAAAAGTGCTATAAAACTAAATTAATATAATTTTTTTTATAAAATTGATTGTGAAATAAGTTATATTTTTTAGGCATGTGGTATTGATAAACCGTTATATTTTCCCATGGTATGTTAACAAAGCCTATTTACATGTTAATAATATCCATGATGGGGTGAATATCCACGGTAAAGTCGGGGTGAATACTCATGGTTAAGAATCTTATCATATTCTTATAAAATATTTTGATTGTGAAAGAAGTTGTGGTTTCTGGTCATATAGTATTGATAATCCATGGTATTGGCCATGGTATGGTAACGAAGCCTATTCACAAGTTAATAACAAATCACGATATAACAAATAGACTTTAACTTTAACTTTCTATTGTTAATTGAGCCAACTTTTACATGTTTACACGCGTTGGGCTTTACATTACTTTTAACATTTTGTTTATTATTTTTAACCTTTTATTTATTAGTTTTAATGTTTTACTCTTATCTTTTATTTTTTTTATTCAGTAGAGATATAAATGTGAAATGTTTTTGTTAATTGTTAAACATTTACACCTACAAATATACCTCTATAGTGGGTCAACATTTACATTATATTAAATTTGTTAGGTGTTAAATGTTAAATATTTATTCTTGACATCTACCCTATTCTGTGTTGTCGGTGCAATAATGTTTTTGGTGTTATGAAATTAAAATTTTAATGTTTATTTAGCTTAAATTAATGTTAACAATTTTACTTTTGATATATGGGTACTTTTAATGTGACCATTATTTACATCAAATATATTATTCAATCTCATATAATAATCTATAATTTCATGTATCTATTTATTTGAAAATTTATCATTATTTGAGTTTATATAGCCATTAAGTTATTTGTTTATAATGCAGTTGTCTATAATGCGACTTTTTGAAAGCCTTTCTGATGGGTTTTTCCGGTCAAAATCCGGCAACAATTTATTGGAATCCCAAGTTTGATAGCTAGTTTCTGTACAATCAAAGCATCCCAAGGGTTTTTCAGGGCGCTGAATCCAAATATGCAGTCAAAAAACCAGCTTAACTGCAACAAATCAAGATTTAACCTCAATTTCTTCCGCCGAATTCCGTCACCGGAATCTCCAAAAATTCGCATTATAGACAACTCCGTTTATAATTATAGAATATTTTGAATATATCTTTCTCTAATCTAACATCAATCAAATGTAATATCGACTAATTTAGTGTAAATAAATAATATACATTTTTTAATTAAGATGTTTTTTTTAATTTAATTTTCTAACATGTAAATTTATAAATAATAAAAATGTGTTAACATGACTATATTAACATCATACAAAGTTGGTATTTACAATTAGTCACTACAAACAGTTAATAAATAAAAAGTATTAGTCTAAGTAGGGTTTATGTTTAGCACTGATTTATGTCACAAGTTTTATGATGAGATTAAGTGACAATAACTCTAAAGTGTATTAAGAAGAATATCTATTGAAGTCAAAATTTCATAGGTATTGAAAATATATTCAAAATATAAGATTTAATCAAAACAAAAATATTTTTATTGCATTGGACAATTGAGGAGTACACTAACTCTTCATTTAGAAAATATTTTTTTGTTGAATAGTTGTTCACTAATTACCAAAAAAATTAGAAAAAAAAACAGAAAAGAGAAACATATCTAAGAAAAACACATATTATATAATTTATTTATAAAGCTATTTATATTAATTGATTTTGAAAAATAGTTTTCAAAAGTCAAATTAGTATCCATTTTGTTGACACCTAATCATTGGGATTGGGAGAACACTCGTATATAATGGAAAATAAAGAGCCATCGGGATGTGAAGCCCAAGAGTCACTCCCCCATGTATATAACCATTAGCAATCTTAATGAATAAACACAATTTCATTTAAGGAGTTACCTCCTCGCCTTACATGGTATTAGACCTAATTCTATTTTTAGATTTCCTGCCCTTATAACTCCCTTCTACCATTTCTGTAGTCTTCTCCATTTCTGCAGTCTACCATATTCTTCATTCCTATACTCTACTCTTTGGAACGATGCTCTCTGGATTCTCCTTCAACTTGTACGTTGCCACCCATAATAATTGTTTCCTACAGGCATAATGCCCCATACACTCCACATTCGTGCGTTTTGTCAGCACTGCGAGAAGTTACCACCTCTCTCTTTGTTTTCCTTACTCATTGTTGATGACAACAGTTGTTCTGTTTTCCTTACTATGCCATACATGCCTCAACCTCCATACACTCTCCCTCCACCAGCATGCTCTGCAATTGCGTTCTCAACTCTCGGCCAACGTATAATCTTGCACACTGTTTTGTTTTCCTTAATCATACTTCCCACTGCTCATTGTGCCATAGAGTTAACACGAACACTGCGATCTTGAATTTCCCTACCATCCATTGCTTATAGGGAAAAATCTCTTCTAACTCAGTTCTCCAAGAAGACTGCATGGCCATGGTGCATACGCTTCTCCCATAAGTATATGTTGTCGACTCCTCCTTCTACAAATCTTGTTGACTCTTCTCACTGTGGGAAGAGAATTGGAATGTGGTTTCCACTGATTGTTCACCTTTGTTGCTTTATGGATTTCAGACTTGGTGCCTCCACAGAAGAAGATAAAACACTCTTCACACCTGAGATATTTGTATAGCGAATTCATATATTAACTCCTCCTCATTTTGTATCTTGGTATATCAATTCCATATATCCGTTTTGTATGTTGGTATACATTGAATATGCTATATATGGTATCACCTCCACGTTGTCCATAATATGTTGAGTAGTATTACAGTTATCATAATACTCTTAGCACCCGGTCATATCTCTTATATATCTCCGTTGTAATATATATATCATGTTACATATATCACCTTCCCCATACTAATACCTCCCCCAAATACTGCCTTCCCCATATACCACCTTCCCCAAATCATACATTTTTCCTATATATATCAAAGTGTTTTTCTCTTACAAGAAATTACCACAAAAAGTGCTTTTTTTCCATAGGAACTGCATTTGTTTTTTACAGTACACATATTTTAAAATTCATCCATTGATATCTTGTGGGAGTGGTTCTCACTGGGAAGGAGAACTACCTTGAGTGGTCATGGAAGATCAAACACACTCTCATTTTCAATTAGTTGTGGAAAGTAGTTTTTGTAGGAGAAACAGATAATGAACCAGAAAAGCCTACCTCAGACAAGGAATTTTCCATTTGGGAAAACAAGAACAATAAGACCTATGCCTTGATTGCAACATCTATAAATGAAGAGGTGAGTCACCATATTTCACCATTTTCGAATGCTTTTGAAGCCTTACAAAAATTGAACTAACTCTATGTATCACAATCTGCACTTGAAGTTGTCCAATTGATGACTAAACTATCCAGCCTTGAATTACAAAATGATGATCCTCTTTCTCTTGCATTAGAATTAAAATCTATTATGCATGATATCAAAGTCAATGATGTTGAAATAGACATTCCTCTGATAGCTTTTGTTAAGGAAATTTATCCCACTTATGAAAATTATCTTAAGTAATTGCAAGGAAATGGAAACCTCAAAGAAATTACCTTTGACTCCTTTGTAAATAAATTTGTTGAGAGAGAGAAAGATTTTGGGAAGAAGACAATTCCTCAGCCTTATGAAGAAGCTATTTGCCTTGTAAATAGAGAGAAGAATCATGCTCAAGATTCTTCTAGGGGAAGAGGTGGTCGAAGAGGAAGAGGAAGAAGAAATTTTAGAGGCAGGGGGGAAGACACTCTAAAGGAGAAAATTTTAATCTTCATTGCAAAATAGATGGATCATATGATGCATCCACATGCAATTTTCCTTGGGACAAAATTAAGCGGGAACGAAATCAACCCAAAGGTAAAACCAATAACAAAGAGAAAGGTAAAGAACCTGAATTCGCTCACTATGTTGTGACACATTGTAATATTGGAGTAAATTAAGACTTGCTTAGTGCTTCATTTTCTTCTTGGAAAAATGATTGGTTGCTTGATTCAGGAGCAACTTTCCACATGAATTTTAGAAGAGGCTTTTTTTAAGAATTTACTGACAATGTTGATGGAGCATTATACTTTGCAGACAAATCAAAGCTTGAGCCATCAAATCTTCACATAATCATGCTCAAATTTCCTCGTCTTCCACACTTTCTTTTGCATAATGTTTTATATCTCCCACAACTGAGGAGAAACTTGTTGTCCTTGGTCCACATCTACTATCAATGGCACTCCATCCATATGTTTTATGGAAAGGTTGTGGTGAGAAAAACATCAAATCACTCACTTTTGATGATGAGGATAGAATAGAAAGGCTTCTCAAGTTGTAAGCTGCCTTTGCTCATGAAAACAATTTCTCACACAGTTCTCATTATGATGAAGGTACATTTCCATCAAGACTTTTATGGCGTGTTAGATTTGGACACTTGAACTATGACAACCTTGGCTTGTTGAATAAAAATGGTGTTATAGGTTTTCCTACAATTCCTAAGAAACTTAAGCAATGTGATGCTTGCATTCTAGGAAAGCATAGAAAATAGTCTTTTCATGATTCACATTCTAGAGCACATAGAAAAATTGAACTCATTCATTTAGATTTATCCAGTCCAATGTATGTTCCTTCTACAAATGGAAATAAATATATGGTGACATTTATTAATGACTACACCATAATGTGTTGGGCTTATTTATTCAAGTACAAATCTGATGTTTTTCAAACATTCAAGAACTTTCATACATGGATTGAAAATGATGCACAATCTCATATTGCCTCTATTCAAACTGATAATGGAAAAGAATAATCTTCAAATGAATTTTAAAACTATCTCGGCTAGCATGGGATCAAACATCAAACAATTGTGCCTTATAATCCCCAACAGATCGAAGTAGATGAAAGAATGAATAGGAAAATATTAAATATGGTATGTTCCATGTTGTTTTTCAAGAATATAAAATTAATGTTTTGGGTTGATGCAGTTGTATGTGCTGTATATGTAAAAGAATAGATGTCCATCTAATGCTATTAGAAACAATACTCCTTATGAAATGTGGTATGGTCACATTCCTTTGGTAAAGAATATTAGGGTCTTTGGTTACACCTATTATGCCAGGATACTAAAGGTATACAGAAACAAACTTGGTGCAAGGAGTTGTAAGTGTATCTTCTTGGGGTATTCAAATACATCCAAAGCATTATGTGTCTATGTGAAGTTAATAAAACATTTGTTGTATCTAGAGATGTAATCATTCTTGAATCTTCCAAAGGTGACAATGTTGTTGAGTGAGAGATTGATCGTTTGGATAGATTCAGACATGCAAAATCATTTCAAGAATTTGATAACCAGATTCCACATCTTGAAGGGGGGATTCCTATACTAGATCAATCTATGGAACCTTCTTCTAAAGCACTCTCTCCCCCACATGAAACCCCAACCACTCATGATACTTTGAGTGATGTTATTGACAAGATTGGGAGACTCAATATTGATTCAGTCCCAACTCAATTAACGGTGTAGCCTAGAACATATCAGAAAGGTCCCCCAAAGTGGCTGACAAAGACACTTGAAAGTGTTCATCCTGATGAGGTTGGAAAGATAGGAAAAAGAAATTCAACCAAGAAAAATGGAAGTGATGTAGATGATTTTGATTCACTTGTTGATATGGATGTTTCTTATGATTGTGAACTGAATTTGTCTACAGATTTTGAAGCAACTTCCTTCAAAGAAGCTGCTTTTCATGATGAATAGAAACAAGTGATGCAAAATGAGTATGATGCCTTGATAAATAATGTCACTTGGAAGCTGGTAGATCCTCAATTGGGAACCAAGCCAATTGGTTGCAGGTGGGTCTACAAGAACAAGTATAAAGTTGATGGATCACTTGACAAGCACAAAGTCAGGCTTGTGGCAAAAGGTTTTGAATAGAAGGAAGGGGTCGATTATGAGGAGACTTTTTCCCCCACAACGAAATGGGCTACCATTTGGACACTCTTTTCCCTAACATCTCAGAATGGTTGGAAATTCCATCAAATGGATGTAAAAATTACTTTCTTGAATGAAGATATGAAAGAGAATGTTTTTATGTCTCAGCCTAAAGGATTTTATTTGAAGGGACATGAACATAAAGTATGCAAAATTATGAAATCCTTGTATGGCCTCAAGAAAGCACCATGAGCCTGGTAGGAAAAATTAATTGAAAATTTTCTGAAACTCAACTTCAAACATTATGATCTTGATGATGGAACATTTTTTGTCAAGAAATTTGGAAAAACAATTTTATATCTTGTGGTATATGTAGATGATCGTTTGATGACACAGAACAATGGGAGCTACATTACATCCATAAAGAAATATTTTAGGAAAGGTTTTGAAATGAATTACTTGGGCTATGTTCACTACTATCTTGGTATTGGAGTAACTCAACATCCGAAGTCCATATTCGTCTCTCAAAAGAAGTACATTGGAGATCTGTTGAAAACATTTGGCATGGTTGAGTGCAATCCTCTGCCTAATCCAATGGAACAAAACTTAAAGCTCACATCCATTGAAGGAAAAGAATTTGAGGATGCAACAAAGTATAGATAGCTTGTAGGAAGTCCCAACTACATGACTACTACCAGACCATACATTTCATTTTCTGTTGGAATCCTCAACAAATTTATGCAAAATCCTTGTGAGGGACATTAGTTTGCTGCAAAAAGAGTTCTAAAGTACTTGAAGGGAACCCAAAAAATTGGACTCAAGTATACACAGGTTGACGACTTCAGCTTGATTAGATACTCTGATTCAAACTTTGATGGAGATAAATAAATTGGGGTATCTACTTCAGGTGATGCTATGAACCCTGGATCAGGAGTTGTCTCTTGGAGATTGTGTAAACAATTAGTTCTAGCAGATTCCACAACATAGGTAGAATATGTGGCAGTAGCTGAGGCAACAAGATAAATTGTGTGGCTTAGGAAATTCTAGAAAATTTATAGGTAAAACAAGTACATTCAACTCCACTGATGATTTAAAACATGTCTACAATAAATTTGGCCAAGAACCCAAAGTTCGATGATTGAAAAAAGCACATCAATACAAAATACCATTTGATTCGACATCATGTTGACACCAAGACAATCCATCTACCACGTTGTTCAACTAATGAGCAGATTGCAGACATCTTGACCAAAGCACTTGGAAGAGAAAAGATTGAAAGGTTCATAACGATGCTTAGACTCACCAACAATCCTTCATATTAAGGGGGGGGGGGGATGTGGACACCTAGTCATTGGGATTGGGTGAACACTTGTAAATAATGTAAATAGTAAATAATCGAAAATAAAGAGCCATCAGGATGTGAAGCCCAAGAGTTACTCCCTCATGTATATAACTATGAGAAATATTAATAAATAAACACAATTTCATTTGAGGAGTTACCTCATGGCCTCACACATCTCATAATTTTATTTATTTAATGTAAATAAAAAAATAGAGGAAGATTGATCTTAAATAATGTGTTTATGTTCAAATATGTAGAAAATATTAAATAAGACCTTCACACACATAATAATTTAAGTTTTTGACAATTATTGAATAAGGCTTCATTTTCTTTTAAATTGAGTTTTAATATAATTGTTTAAAAAAAACTCTAGATTTAAAATTGAATTTTATACTATCTATTTTGTGGTGATTTATAGTTTGTATTAGAATAAATATTTTCATTAAAAAGTAAAAGATAAAAAATATTGAGATATAATATTAGTTTTATATTTATAATTTGGGTTAACCTTTAGAATAAACATTAAAAAATTTAAGTAGTAAAGAACTGTTATCATGCCTTCCCTTCTAATTTTTACTGTACATGGTTGTTGTAATTCTTAACTCTATGGTGAATCAATAATATTGGTAAATTGTTGTTTTTTCCTTGGGAACAAATGTTTATGAAATTAATTAGATCTATTTTTATAGGCACATTTCAAGCATCAAAATCTAAGAGTGGAAGATTCAAACCTAATAAAATATTTTAGCTCCATGCCATTTGAAAAGGTTGGGTATATTATTGAAAGCATTCACACAAAGGGGACTTATATCAATGAAGACATCAATTCATAGTAAACATATTTTGATAAATGGAATTCTAAATATAGTAGATCTAGAATTACCTTCCTACTTTGTCTTCCAGAATTTTATCATCCCAAACCCCTTCAAATTTCTAAATAATAAAATATTTAAATTTAAGGGAACATCAAAATAGGTCAATATGGTTGATACCAAAATACTAACCATAACATTTCAAATGGGATGATCTATTTTATTTTAGAGGCAGGAAGTCATTAGAAAGAATGATGGCTTGGAGAATAGAACAACACTAATCCAATCAAGAAACAAACAATGCTAAAACATTTCCTAACAATTGGAGGATTTAATTTTCAAACCAGAAACTATGAATTACATTTTCTATTTTGTTCACACTCACACTTTGTGGGAATGTCGAAACATGAACATGTTAATTTTTATGACCCCTTTTAAAATAAATTATGATTCTCTAGGGCTCTAAGCAGTAGAAAATATGACCCACAAGAAGTATGACTATAGTAACTATGAAACACAAGACCTATCATTGTGGGAAATTTGATCCTCACAAAATATGAACTCATGAACTATGTTAGTTAAAGTTCCTTTGTTGTTCATAGTTCTCGAGGTCATAGTTTCCTTATCAGTTACGAACTTTCACTCATGTGAACTTTATTTAACAGGAACCATGACCATAGGTAGTGTGATATGGGAAATTTGGTTGTCGAATTAATTATGGCCTTTTTTGTCAATCATAGCTCTAGGGAATAATTCCTTTGTCAATCAAGATCCTTGATTCATAGGAACTATGACCAATGTTTATCAGTCATAGTTAAATGCAATTTCTTGATTAGGAAATTTGATAAGGGAAATATTATGGCCAATGACCTATACTCATCTTATTCATTCATTGATCAAATTAATTTATAGTTAGAATCATTATGTTAATAGTTCCCACTGGTTATAGTTAATATATGTTGTAGTTCCTATTGGATAGAATCTTCAAGTTATAGTTCTTCTTGAACTGATTTCAAAATTATTTTTTCAATATATCCATTATTTAATAAAACCTTCTTGATATGGTTAATTTCATGTTCTGTTTATTTCTTATCGAAACCCTTATAGCTTTATTTTTTGGATTATTTATTAACCTAAGTTTTTTGATGGGTGGTGAATTAAGAAAATTGACTAATAATAACTATGGTCATAAGAACTATGATGAAATAATGTTGACCAACAAAGGAAATGTGACCTTCATTTTTCAATCATAGTTCCTCAGACTAATACATATTAATCGATGTTGTTGAAGTCATAGCTCTTTTGTCAATTAGAAATTTGATGGATAGATGGTTTATAACATTCAACAAACCTCTTTGCAATATATAGAGGTGCCTTTGTATTTCCTTGCAAAATTATGGATAGAGTTTATTTCAAGTAGCCATGTCAACTACTTTGACGTTGGTGAATTCCAAGGGATGGGTCATAGATCCATGCAACATAGAGACTATTATATATACTACTAATATAATATTGTAATATATATATATGTATATCTGGTTTAGTATACTAGTATACTATTTACACCAACATATATACCAACATATATATATATTATATAATAATATATATATATATATATAATATATATATATACTATAATACACTAATAGAAATATTGGTAATATACTAATGTCAATATATACTAGCATGCATACCAATTTTCTCGTTTCAACAACAAACAAATCTACTAAGATTCCAAATTGAGAGAACAATAATCAACTTTGTATCATACACGGTCCCCTTATAAATTACTTTATAATAATAAAAAAAATAGAAAAACATTGTCAAATAAAATATATCCCGACATAATATGTCAACTAATACACTACTATATATGCCAACATATTATGTTAATATATATTAGTTTATATATGGACCTTAGTGTATGCATAACAAAATACACTAACATGCATAGTTAAAGCATAATCAAAGACGAAAAATACAATATACATATTATAATAACAACATAAAATTACATAGGAATTACATATAAATTACTACATTCAAGCATATATAAGAGAATGCACTTCCCTTAAAAAACATAAACTATTTTTGAACTAAGGACAGACCTCTCAACCTTAACCATTTTTGTTCTAGGTCCCTCAACAGGGAGCTAGCCGAAAGTTAGGGTTATAATACCATAACCGAAAAGAATAGAATTCTAAACATATGCCCATTAGTCTATAGCATAGAATAACCTGCTCAATAAAATAGTCATCCCAATCACTAGCTCTATTTTTCCCCTCAACCCACACAACCCAAGAGGCGATTCCCCCTTCTTTACCACTATAGTCCCTCACGTTAAATCCATCTTCCAAGGTTCCACTTGACAAGGAATATCAATTTTGGGACACTAAGGATGGTTCTTATAGAATTTTTACACTAGTTTCACATACAATTCATCTCCCTATCATGCTTCTCTTCCTCACCCTATATAGCCATAGGAATATGGTAACATGCCATGGAAGAATGGAATGGATAAAATGAATGGGAGAGTGAATGAATTCCTAACTTTCTTTTCCTAAAGATAATATATTTGCATGCATGTTGCATACCACTTGGCACAAAAAAAGTATTTTCTCAGTTACTTGGCACCATCCTCTAAGGTTTACCTTTCTCTAAGGTTAAGGTACTTTAGAATATAACTAAAAGAGTATTTTTATCTCTCGAATTTTTCTTTGGGACCCTTAGCCCCCTCTTGGTCCTATCTTGTGGATTCGTAGTCACCCATACTCTTTTCATCCCCTTTGTCACATTTCCAATAATGTTAGTTTATTATTTTTATTTTTTTTGTATATTATTTATAGTGCAAATTTTTGGCCCTTGGCCATATGATCCAACTAACCAATGTATATAGAGTTATGTACAATTACATTGCAAAATCAAAGGGAATTAAATATATGTTTATATATAATATCAGGATATAAACTAGTGTATATACCAACATATTATGTTCCTATATAATAGTGTATAATTAACATATTATGTTGGTATATATACTATTTAGTGCCTATACTAATGTGTCAGCAAAAGAGGAAGGTGAGAGATCGATGGAAAAAAAGGAGAGGAAAAGGGGGAGACTAAGATCCACCAAGGAAGAGAGAATATGAGATGCACTAGAGTATGAAGAGAAAGGAGAAACATATATCGATTCAAAATGAGTTGACAATGGGGGGCAGGGGGGGAAATCTAGGGGAAAGTGAAACCAAAATAGAAAATGAAAATATATTAGCAGAAGAAGATAAAATCGAACATGAAATAGGATATGGAGTCATTATCATCATACATGTAAAGGGAGCATCCTCGAGGACAAAAAGAACAAGTCTTTAAAGAATCCAAAATGCTTGTCCAAAATTTGAAGATGGTAAAACCATGGGATCTCCATCCATAATTAACATAGTGGGAGAAGGGAAGGTACCTATTCCTTATGATGTTTTTTCACCCACATCTTCTTTGGCTTACGCATCTTACAATATTTCTTAATTTGGTCAAAGGTATGACACCTTCCACACTTGAAGGGAATGCCTTCATAATCCTAAACCTATCTATGAGAAGCATTGTGAGTCTTGATAGTTATGGCATCCGAAAGGCCCAAGGTTAAGTTCAAATCCATAAGAATTCTAGCCATACCCATATCCAACAATATTTTAGAAGCTTTTCCACAACTTTTCTATAGGATGTAATCCAACCAAGCCATCCTTTGGCCAAGATCATACACCATGCAGCATAATTGAGAATTAAATTGTTGGTCTATCCATCCTCTCAGAGTAGTCATGGATAGCCATTTTCTTGTGAACCTTCATACATAATTTTAATTATCCATCTTTTCTAAATGCCACACAACTTGACATGTGTGCCTAGTACATGGCATGTCTGCTCAACCTTCCTCTTAACACATTCTTTGTTCTTTAGAATAAAATGAGGACCATTGGATAATATTATGACTAGCATTCAGTATATCAACAATTAAAATGTAATAGATAGCTTAGGAAACTAGGCTAAGAGTGGGGAAGAGTAGGTGAGGGGCAGTATAACAGTAAGGAGGTAGGATTTACAATGAATTTAGTAATAATAACAACCCATTCTATAGGAGTTTGTGAGGAGAATCTGAGCTTAAATGAGGGTAAAAAATTTCTAAGTGGGGGAGAAACTACCAATTAGGCTTGGTGATCAGTCCTCTCCTTAAAAGTGGATGAGGGTAATTATTTACATTCATTTGACATCTGCATGACTTGGTATAGGACCTAAAGTGCTCGATTGATTTCCATTAGAATGGAGATCCATGGAGCCTCCATATTGTCTGATGACTTCTCTACAATGATATATTTTGAGGTGACGTGAAGCGGGGAGTCCTATATTTGGACCCCCTTAAGGGGATCCTTTTAAAATATACCAATTCTTCATCAATTCAAATCTGAGATGGAAGAAAAAAAAATCCATGTATTTCCGATGAGAGTATAGTGCACAAGAGAATAAACATTGATGTTTGAGGGAGAAGGAACAACTTACAACCTATGGCTGCATCTGCAAAATCCTAGATCCCATCAAAAGTGTCGAAGACATGACAGCCATTCCTAGTATTTTATATATGTTTGAACATAAACACATTATTAAATGTTTTTCTTTTTTTTCTTATTATTTTTAGTTGCATTAAAGGGATAAAGTTATGCAATGGGTATGAATTCAACATTTTTTAATTTTAATAAGAAATTAATTGGTTTCAAGAATCAGTCAATAATCTTTTTAAATTAAATTTTTCAATGTCTTCTCAAATATGTACTCTCTTTCTCTAACTTTTCAATAGCTGGTGAACAACTATCTAATACAAAATAATTTCTAACCAAAATGTTGTATACTCTATTGTTCAATGAAATCAAGATCCTTTTGTTTTGATTAAGGTTTATATTTTGAATAGACTACTTTCCAATAATTATGATGTTTTGGGTTCACAAATACTCATTTTGATACACTTCAGAGTTACTGAAATTTGCAATGGATATAAAACTTTTGACATAAACTAGCACAAAACTTAAATTTTGTTTAGACTAAACTCTTTATTGGCTAACTTATTTTTTTGTATGAATATTAAAATACCCTGTTACATGGCATTAATATGGTTGTATTAAGTTAATGTTGATCATTTATTAATTTAATATTTAAAAAATAATGTTAAAGAATCCAATTAAGGAAAACATTTTGATTAAGAAAAACAAAGAAATTTGTTTGCACAATAGAAAATATTTTTTCATTCACACACACACACACACATGTATATAGTTAGAAGCAGATCCATCTAATGTCAGATATGAATATGTGGGTTGAGATATTCTATCAACAAAATCCCAAACCAACTCTAAATTTAGCATGGAAGCATTATGTCCAAGTCCCTCCCTTAATGCTTACATGTAAAAATTAACATCACAAATATCAATACAAAAAAATGGAAAATTAAAGTTCACATATAAGTCACATCTGTCATATATGGCCTTCATTGACACTTCTACCCACTCGGAAATCTCATGGACCATGCACTTTCTTCACCACAATCTTCAAGCTTCCCACCTAACTCATTTATGTTACAACTGTCTCTAACCATCATTAATGTACTTATAATGATTAAAAATATTGGCATACTTTATTCTGCTAAGTTACCTAGCTTGGTGTTGTTGTCAGAAAAAATAGTCAAGTAACTAAATGATCCTATAGATAGACTCCCATATGTTTGATGACATAGCTCGCTACATCCAACAATTATCTAGGATAGTTGTCTAGGTATTGAATATGTTCAAAAGTTAAACATACACCTAACATTTCTTTACATGCACACTTACATACACATAAATATAACCTTTAATTAATGCTCTTGAAGCACCAAAGAAAAACAATACCCAATAGCATATAACAGACTTACATAATCGAATTAGCGATATGAGTCGAGAACCACTAATTTAATTATGTTTCTTTGTTCATTAATTGGTTATTTTTCATATTAATTGAAAAATTATAAATACAACATACTTCATCACAATGAAAAGTTCAATTCAAAAAATTTACAAAATTCACCATGCATGCTGCAACACTGATACTATGTCCTTTCTCATTTAAAGACGAATTCAAATCCATTTATAGATCTAGAAAGTCCATTGGTCATCTTCTTGACAAATTCACCCTCCACACAGTCATCCATGATGATTGTGCACGTAAAGGCATGCATGGACTCTGCTTTGGAAGAGTGGAACTTTGAGCCATCTTTCTGGTTTGAATCCGAGGCAGTCAGATAATTCACAATTGATTTGTGCATATAACTGTAAATACACACAATGTGAGCTGTACAATATCATACCTGCATTGAATTTTAATGAAATCTTTAATTAGATACACAATTTTGTAGAATATATATCTCCTATGGGCTCCCCAATCACAATGAAAAATAGCCTATCTCGAACATCAACATAAGAATCACTTTTATTCCTGAAGTAATGTCTGATGATGAGTTCCTATAGGTATTCGTAAGTCTATATAAATATTGAACAAAAAAATGA
>APFE031547872.1:0-11766 GCA_000404065.3 Pinus taeda
TCAGCAGCTTGAATACAATGTTCAGACATCACATATCAGCTATGACAGTGACGAGGAAAGTGCATCAAAGTTTGACGTAAGTGAAGGATCTTTTCCTCTTTGTTTTGATTCATTTCAGTTCATCAGAGATAACTACCATGCAATCAGAAATCAAATGTCAACAAGTCTTGATTTGAAACATATTGAGAGCAATGAGAACCGTGTACAAGACTTCTCATATTCAGATTTGCAACCCCCGAAAGCCATTGATTGTCAAGTTCTAGCTGAAGACTTGGAAGGGGACACACATGATTTAATGATTCAAGGTGACTCCATACCATTCTGTTTTGAATCATTTCAGTTTTTTAAGGGTAGATTGCATAGTAAATCTTCAAATGAACAACCTATAACAAATCAACAATCTCTCAGTGTTAATGTTGAGGATGAGACAGATAACAAAATTCTTGAGTAGCCTGTAGCATCAGATTTTCAGCCACCAAATGAAATTGAAGGGCAGATTACAGATGTAGTTGTGGAAGACGAAATACATGATTTGATGATGCAGGAGGTTTCTATACCCTTTTGTTTCGAAGCATTTCAGTTTATAAGGCAGAATCTTCATAAAATCTCTCAAGAAAAAGATGAACAGCTAGAAGGATGTCATACATTTTCAATGGATACATTACAACAGTCTTTTCAAGTTTTTCATGATCCAATAGCTGATGTTTTAGATGAGGTTTGCAGTCGAAGTCTCTCTCCATTGACGACATGTGAGCTTGAAACATGTGCTGATATGAATTTAATCCGATAGCCAGTTACTTTGTCATTTTCAGCAGAGGTCTCGTCACAAGGCTCAGATCAAAGTTTGCATTCATGGTATGAGGAAACGAGAAGTAATCCATTAGATGAGCTAAGTTCCAGTGTTCTTGAATTTAAAGATCCTTATGCAGTGTTTTTGGAGGCGGATAGAGAATTCATATCATTCAACGGATCTATTTCCAAGTTGTCATGGGAGTTGCCTTTCAGTAGTTCTCTCTTGTTGTTCATAAGTGAGCACTTGCGGAAATTTCGAACAGCAGATGGAATACTTACTTGGTTGCTTAGTTGTTTCATTTCACTTGATCAGCTGATGAATGAAATTGTTAGAGTAGGTTTTGATGAATAAGCTTCACTTTGAGCATCATTTCCAATTTGTCAGTTGTGTTTAAGTATCGAGTCAGTTCTTAGTTGAGTGAGAGTCAATTTGTGTTTTCAAGTCATTAGTTTTCAGTCATGCATTTTAGTTTGAGTTTTTGACTCCATTGCCCAATGGATGAAGGCACTGTCTGCTCTCCCAGAGATCTGTCGTTCTTGGCACCTCCAAGGAGATACCATCCCCATTGGAGCCAATGTTAGTTTCAGTCTTTCCAGCCTTCCTCAGTGATCAAATATGCATCTTACAAAGTGGTCTCAGAGTGTCAAGGTCAAATTTTGTCATTTCAGTGAGTCTTCAAGAAAAATTTGGTCACTAGGCATTAGGTCTAGGGTTTGATTTCACTCCTTTCAAAGTTGCCCAAATTTCAGTATATTTCATCATTCAGCTGAGTGTATCATCATTCAGAGGGTTTTCGTCATCATATCAAGTTCCATTGGGTCATTTCACACCTTGTTCATGCTTTAGTTGTGCCTAGGTAAGGTCATTTCCCTCTCCTAGGGTTTTGAAGGAAATTTCTCTTGGACGGTCAAATCATCAGCAAAAATTGTATCCAGATGTTCATACACCTTCCTCTATCCTTCATGTACCTTATTAAACACTTCCCATCCCTTAGATCCGCCAAATTCCTCATTTTCGCGCAAACCCTAGTTTCTTGCTACAACCTGGCAATTTTCTAGGTTGGGCATGTGTTTTTCCCTTTTGGACCCCTTCCCCTCACGTGATATCCGCGATTATACTTTCCCCTGCTTCCTAACATCCCTCCATACTCCACAAAATTTCCTCAAGAATTTAGAAGCCTCCTATCCCCTTCATTTCGCTTCATTTCGACGAAATCTCTTGTTCCACACATCGGGTTCGGTTTTACTCAAATGATGTTTCTGAGCAATAAAAGATGAATTTGGGAAATATGAGAGAGGTTTTTGTCCAAAACATGCCAAAGAAGAAAAACCCCTTTCACGTTTTACACAGGTGTCATGGTTTTAGAGAAATGTCAAAAATACAATCGCCTCAGGAGAATCGAATGCACCTCTGAAGGGACCTTGGGAAAATCAGGTTTTCGCCTATCTTGGTTGGCCAAATGACTTTTTGGATGCGTCAAATGATAACTCGACAGAAAGAGCTTTCCAATGAGCTATCATGAGCTCAATTTGGAGTTGCGAAAGGCATTCAAAAGTTGACTGCAGCAGCACTCTGCCTTGAGGCAGCCTCATTTGGCACATTTTGACCAGTCTTGGGAGATTTGATTTTTGACAGGGAAAATGAACTCCAAACTAACAAATTCTAGCTGTGTTGGAAAGTACACTCAAAGAACTTTCCAACAAGCTATCCTGCACCCAATTGGGACACCGGGAAGGCCTCCAAAAAGCATCTAAAAGTCGCGCTACGCGTAGGGCTCAGGCGCGCTACGCGTCAGGGTTTTTTGCACACTTTTCATCTTCAGCTCAACGCGTAGCACGCCGTGCGCTACCCTTAAGTTGGGGAGGTCCATTTCACAAATACTCAGCATTTTTGGATTTTTCATGACGAATTACACTTTCTCAGCCACTGCCAAGACATTTCATGGAGATTTGAGCCCCCAAAAGGTCAAAAAACAAGCAAAAAATGACCTTCTGCCACTTTTTGGACACACATAAAGCATTCTTGAGAGATTGCAATTTTGGAGGGGAAAATAGCCACCAAATTGAGTAATTCTACTTGGGCTGGAGAGTAGACATCCAGACCTTTCCAACAAGCCCACTTGTGCCTCATTTGGATGCTAGGAAGTGCCTCAAATGTGGCCTGAAAGGCACGCTACGTGTAGAGAAATGGCGCGCTACGCGTTGGAAAAATTTGCCAGTTTTACACTTTCAGCTCAGGAAAACGCAACATTGACTAGTTTTGACTTTTTGGTGGGATTTTTCATCCTCTTTGATGTAATTGATGTAATTTCATGTTGACATGACACTTTTTACCTTATCTAGAAAATCATCATAAAATGGCAAAAAATTAATGAATGAATTGGTTTCCTAGCTTATAGAGGCAAGTTGTTTTGATTGCCTAGTTTGTAGTGCTCAGTTTAAAATTGGTTGAAACAGCTCCTAGAAGGAGGAGCTCGACCCTTAGAGGTTAGGGAATGGGTTGGCTTGGTCTGTATATGTAATTTTTCATTCAGTAGCAGAGGTTGGACTCTTGGGATAGTTTTGAGACTATATTGTACATATTTACTAACATTTTGACAAAGGAAAGACCAGGGTTTTGCAGCACTACTTGGGATCCATGTGGCTTTATGTATTGATGGTGTGTTTCTTTCAGTACTTGTAAGTTGTGTATGTTCATCATTATCTATTGAATCCTCTCTTATTAAGCAAATGAAGTGTTAAGGTAGAATCCCTAAAATTGCTATGCTCTGCCTTTAAATTTGTTTAATATTCTATGTTTTCTTCAGTTTAAGGAGAATCCTTGAGACCCCTTCATCTCCTTATCCCCTCACCGGTCTGATCTATCCATCTCACCTGCTTTAAGGCATCAAAACAATTTCCTATCTTACCCCAAGTGGACCTCTGCAAAAACTGTGCCTCATCCCGGCAGCCAAAATTGCCTTTCCCTTGATTTCAACAAAATCATAAAAATCAATCCTAAACTCTTTGTACTTAATACCTAGCCTAAAATCAGTTATCAATTCAATCATCTCGAGCCTTTCTTGATTACCTTTTGCCGAGTTTGACCCGGAGAGAGCCCTCTCCTGTCCTCGTAGGGCTAGCTACGAGGCTGAGCGTGGTTTGATGTGGCCTTGAGTCTTGCCTTATTTCAGCCTAAGGCAGATTTGAGCGCTAACATAGTGAAACTAGAGGTTATCTAATAATGAGTCGTTGAAATCATTAACGACTAATTATTCAATTCAATTCACATGACTCTGTAAATAATTATTTATGAAAGGAATGCTTCCAACACCCATTGTAATTCTATACAACTTGTTCCGAAACCAATTGGAATTGAATGCAAATGAGAATTACACAGAAAATTATTCAAATAAGCTTGAGACTAATCACACTTAATCAAGTAAAGCAACTACGAGTATCGAACAACACTACCTATCTATAACAACCCAAATCAATCTACATTACTCAATTGAACAACAATAATAAATGAAAAACAATCAACAATTGGTAATTGAACAACAATTAGTAAGTGAACAACAATAACTATAAAATATTCCTAAATGGTAAACATTCTATATTGAAATCTGCAGAGGTTACTCAATCTTGTCTCTCAATATCTATGATAGCATTTACTCAATTCAAACACACATTCACTCATTCTAATCAACGTGCTTACTTAATTCTATCTCACAACCTCGATATAAATATAAGTGAACAACAATATAAATCAAGGTCGCAAATCTTTAAGATAAATAAAATAACTAAACATTAAATCAATTACAAATATTGAATATAAACTATAACACAAAAGAGTAGTGGAACTTCTTGTGACTGGGCCCAGAGTCACCAGAAGCCTCTGCTTAATAAAAACTTAGAATACGAAGATGTATCAAGTGCAACCTTCTTTCATTAACTTCAAAGTAACAACTGATAGTGTAACTAATAACAACTTTTTTTCTTCAAAAAGAATAATTACATATTAAAAAGTCTAAACTGGTATCTAGTTGCATTTCAACCTTATATAACATAAAAGAGAAACTTAGATAGAAGCGGATCCTTAGGATCAAGAGATCTTGAGGATTTCACAATATAAAATCTGATCATATGATAAAATAAGAGTATTCAAACTGATCTTCTGCTTCCTTGTTTGTCCCAGACGCCATGGATTTTCCCCTTTATGGCCTCATGCTGTCTTGCCAACTAAATAGCTTTTGCCCAATCGCATCTCTGCATACAAAGATAACAAAGAATCAATTTTTCATACTAAATTCGTCTATTCTATCACCAAATAGTTTCTTCCAGCTTTGATTGATATTTTCCTCATTTTATTCTATAAACGGAGATAATATTATAAGGATGAATGATAAATGAAGCATTGAATGAAGAGAAATCATACCTTTTTCTCATCCCAACAATAACTATGATCTATTGATGTGAAAAAAGTAGCTCGAATATAAGATATGACTTTAATCAGCAACATAACATCTCATACTGACCATACTCCCTCTGAGTACATAATGGACCTTCTAGTAATAGGCAATATAAGTACAAGGATTTATGAAGAAAATAAATGGTTGTACATAAGTACATATGGATGATATGAACTTCCTCTCTAAGCATGACTATCATCAACTAATGAATCTGTGAACCCAAGTTTGTATCAATCAATCAAAGAAATAGGGTTATATACATAAGATGAGTTTAACATTAAATGGACCATGCAGGAATGACTTGACAATGCCATACAATACATGTTAAACAAAATGGGTCTTTTCATGACTAGTGCCGCAAAAGATGGAACAATAGTGATACATATGTATGATCAGTACATGGAATCCATCAACAAATATAAGTACAATTCATGATGGCATATTTCTATTTTGAACATATCAGCCATAAACAAGAACTTCAATAGATACATATGTGGATCTCTCATATAGATGTAGTGATAATGAAGACCTTTCGGAGCATCTAATGTCCTCACAACCATGTATTATAACATCAACATATCACCTACCAACCAAAAATGACAATGAACACTCCATAGAAACAACCCAAATAGCATGGCATAGTAAAAAAAACATATATATCCTTCCCATAAATGAATATTCCAACAAGAAATTAATCAAAACAACAATGTAAGCAAACAAACCAATAAAAACAACAATATAACATTTTGCAATGAGGCACCAATAGTAGCTCAAAAACTCATCATCGATATACACACTCCCATACAATCCTAAAAACCATATAGGCATCATAAACAATATACAATGAACTCATTTCACAAAATTAATGCCCATTTTCCATTTTCTTTAGGGTTCTACTCATAATATGTGAACTAGTGAAATAACACGCATGCATAGCTCCCCTTGAGACCAGACACCTATTTTCAAAAAACAAATCCTATGGATCTGATTATCATCAAGCTATTGTTTTCTCCATATGTTCTTTTTCAATCCTTAGAAATATGAATAAGGTATAATATGCTACAATACGGACTATATTCCCTTACTCTAAATTTGAAGAGGAAGAAATTGATCTCTTATTTTTGCCCAAATTTTTCTCTAGTACATAATTTTTTTGCATTTCTAATTCCTTTTGTTATTACCTTTTTAGTGTCTTCTTCTTTAATTTTACATCCTATTGAGGTAAATATAATTACATGTCCTTCTTCAGCTACTTGACCTAAAATTAGAATGTTCTTCTTTATCCCTTCAACTAATAATTATTTTTTCTAAGACCTACATTCTTTTATTACATGTTCGAATTTATTGAATGTATAACACCTTATGTGATTAGAGAAGGGGGTAGGAGAATCATAATTATTATTTTGGTTTCATTTATTTCTAGAATCCATAGCTTTATGAACAAATAAATTGCATGTAAAATAATACCCTTTAAAGAAACTTGAGTATTGGGGAACCAATGATCATTCTATGGAGAGACTTTTTACTTGAGGTTTGAATAATTTTCTTCTGCAATTGGGTACTATATATCCAAAATTGTGATATATAAAAAATTTAATATCGTTTATCAAAGGAGAGAATGGATTGTTATTCCTATTCCTATTAGACTCAATGGGAGTGAATGATTTACTTTGAAAAATCACTTTTCTTGGTTGTTGGTTTACTCGACCAGGATTTTTAGAATTTACTTTGTTATCCTCAAAATTGCCTACACAAGCTTTTGAACTAGATTCTCCCTTCACAATTTCGTGAAAACCAAGGATGATTTGATGGAGGGAGACGTTTTCCTATTAAGAAGGTTATCAAATATCTTAGTACTATCTTGAAATCTTAATTTTTTTCTTTTTATGGTAATTTACCTTTGTCACAATACTAGTCACAAAACTTGTATCGAGAAAATCTCCACAAATCATGAGTCAGTAATGATAGGTCTTGCAATAATAAAGTGAGTAGACCCCATGGAAGAGACATGCTTTGTCTCATATCACCTCTTTGCTCATAAGATTCATATCTTTGCACTCTTCATAATTAAATCTTCATATTTAGCTCTCACATATGATCCCTAGTGAAGAATAACCTCTACAAAAACATATTCAATGGAAGCTATAAAAAAATATAGATAGTTATCCTATACACATAAGCATCCAAACCCACTTATATAATGACACTACATTAGATCTCTCATTTAATAATCAGATCTGCAAAAACACAATATGTTACTATTTTCAAACCCTTACCAAACCATTAGATCTTTAAGTGATAGACAAAACAATAAATATATCTAATAGATCTCTGATTAATTTATAGATCTGGGCACACATGTTTCATATAATATCACAAAAGAAATTGATCGAATGCACACAAAGATTACACTAATCAATATCCTTGCCTTTTTATGACCTCTTTCCCTGCCAAACTATAGAAAAATCCAATGATTTTGTTGATGGTAAACTTTGGCAGGACCAAATACACATTGCTTGACCTATGGCACATAAATACCTTCCTCAAATCTATGGTTTAACCAAAGGGTTTTTAATTTTAAATACTTACAGGTAGTAAATTTACCTCTTCTTTTGGGAAAAGCATTATAACACTAGTCTTGATCCACAAACCTACATTACGCTAGGTATTAATTCTCTTGTAGTAAATAAAACATGTATTACACTACTATCAAGTATTGAAACTTAGCCAAACATTGGTGAAAGCTCCTCCAACTTCTAGGATGCCTTCTATGACTCCTGTAGGACCTGTGCAAGGCTTGACAAGCCTTTATAACATCACATGAACAACAAAAATTATCAGAGACCTTCCTGAATCAGTCACTTGTATCTCTTCAGTTGTCTTTCCTAGAACAAGCATTAACTAACCTTGCCCATCTTCTTACAACTAATCCAAACCCTACAACCTATTTCACTTTCTTTGTAATCATAAAAACACCTAAAAATATTCTCCAATCACTAAGAGAAATCAACCATCCATGAACTAGCTATGAACATCAATTATGCATGCTTAGAAACAATGTCATATTGTGACAAGGTAATGATGACATAGTGTGACAAGAGTGTCATAGTGTGACAAAAACATAATTAGATGATGCAACTAGAGTGTGACAAAACGAGGACAAGCTATCATCCAAGTTGACATCAAGGACAACACATTAGCCATAATTCTAAAAGTATGTTGAAGGAAATGGAACATGAGGTGGTTACTATCAGGCATAAATTCAAAGTAGCTCAAGATAGAGAAAAGAGTTATGCAGGTCAATAAAGAATGCACAAGAAATTCTAAGTGGGGGAACATGTTTATCTCTAAATCAAACAAAGGAAGAGTACATTGAGAATAGGATCTTGTGCCAAATTAGCACCAAGGTTTTGTAGAGAATTTTAGATCTTAGAGAGAGTGGGTCCAATGGCTTAGAAAATAGCCTTGCCACCAATTATGAAATCACATGATGTTTTTCATATTTCTTTTCTTAAGAGGTAATCATATTGTGAGTAAGTTTGTGATATAGGTGAAGTATGATGGTGAATTCCAAAGAGATCCACAATTCTTTCTAGATTGGAGGTAGATAACACTCCATAATCAAGTAATCAAGTTGGTCAAGGTGCAGTGAAAGCACTTTGGGCTAGGTGAAGTTTTAACACCCTCCTCCCACATATACGTAAGTAACCATGCCAACTAGGTAAGCACATGATGAGAGGCTACTATGATTGGATTCAACCTCCTATGTGACCTTAAGGAAGTGGAATCGACAAAACACATCAACCAACCTATCCACATCAGCAACAAAACCCTCAGGAGACATGTCAACCACTCAGTCATCTTGTCCCTAGGTCCCACTGATGTTCTTAACATCTTCAGCCTTAGTCACACCCATGATATAGGAAAGATAGTGTCCAAAAACCCAAATTCCCTCTCACAGGCTTGCTTGCCAGCAACCAGAGACTAAATTTGTCAGTACTATGCTAGCAACCTCGATATTTGAGACACTTTTTCAGGCCCAAAGCCCAGTTCACTACCCAGAATGGGATGATAAATAAGGAATAATAAAATAACTAGTAAACAATGATGCAAAATAAATAAGTTGAACAAGACCTTAAACAGATCCCTACTAGCCATGACACGAGTTTCGTTAAATATATCATCAACATGTAACCTACATGTGTAAACAATAGAATTAAGTGTAGGGATATCATACTTATCTGAGAATCGCTATGAACCATTGTTCCCTCATGCCATTTTCTGCATTATCATCTATTGTGCCATAGATACATTATCCATTCCTTTACAAGTAAAAACATGTTGATATCCATACATAACTATTGTCATAAAACACACATATAACCAGCATAATAACAACATAAATACTCATGAAAGTAAAACCATATATCCCACATATAATTCATCAAAATACTCATATAAATACAAGGAAAAATAACCTTTCATTAATGATGCAAAACCAAACCTGGGATGGGACTTCCACGTTCCACCCGACCATAGAATGATTGAGCTAAATCTCTCTTCACCCATTCACTCTCATGCCATATTCCAAACATTAATGTGGGTCTCAAAACAAAATAACCAGCCAGGGTATACTGAGGCTAAACCACCTCACCCTCATCAATAGAAACCAGGCTTTACCATAATCCATCTTGAATCACTAGGCCAACATAATGAACACATCATAATAGGCTTTACTATGATCTCCACCTGATCATTAGGTTGAACAAGAATGGATGCCACTAGATTTATCTACCTACAATGTGAGGAATTTTCCTTCCTCCTACTCTCCCAATTTTTAACATAATCCAAACTTGGATCACTAGGCCCTAAATTGAGAACCACTCTCTAAGGTTTATGACATATCCTAAAACCAATATTTCTGGGTCCAATGAAGAGAAAACCAGCTCTTCTCTTTACTGTATATACTTCCATTCACCAAAAGGATTCCTATGCCATTTGAGGCAAAACAAAATATGGCTTTACCGCAACACAGTCTAGTTTAGGGGTTATTAGGCCATGTGTTTTATCATTTCATAGATCCACCTCACTCATCTTCAAATCCATTTAGAAATCCGGCTCATCCAAATACATGAGAATCCTATCACACCATGTCTATCCAAAAATGTAAAGGTTAGGCCGAAAACACTGTTTCACCAGGAAAAATGCATGCAACAACATGAAAATCGATACCTACAATGAATCTTATTGTAGCTGCTTGATCCTCATTTTCCCTCTTGATATTTGGTTCCCCTTTCCATCTTTTCCTTTCTTGCTCCAATGCCAAAATGCTCCAAGAAAAATCTAACTGTCCAAGAGTGAGAGATAGAGGGAGAGATTAATGAGAGAGCTCCAAAACTCAACTAAAAAAAGGTTACCAAATGATCCTCAGATTTTTTATTTTATTTTTATTAATGGGGCCTTTATTTTCTTCATTTTCCATTATTTTCCTTAATTTTCCTCCTCACATGCAACCTATGACCATTCAGCTCCTTTTTCTCCAAATTTCCATTATTTTAATAAATAAATGTGCCAAAAATTTCATTTTGCCTTCCAAAAACCTTATCCATCACCTTTCCCAATTTCCTTAGCCATAAACAACCAAATGAACACCTGCTAAGATGTCTTTGTTGAAATATGGCAATAAGAATATTCCAATTTAATTTGTTTTTTGAATTAAATTGCGAATTAAAATCAAATTTAGTGTTAATAGCTACTTTGAATTAATTAATTAATTAATTAATTTTGAATTAACTAGTTGGAGAAATTCAAGTTAGAAGTATTTCTGAAATCGTGTAAGAGTTATCGCTTAAATTAAGGAGATAAGAATGAGTTATATTTGAGTTGTAATTAGTTAACTCAGTTTACTAAGTTAAGTCTAGTTAAATTAGTTCCAAACTGTTTGAGGTACTAATAGTGAGTTAACAACCAGTTGATGCATTAATGCACTCAACTAGTGCTACTCCAGTTAATTGAAGATTCCCTCATCAGAAACTCATGCATGTCTATTCTAAGAAAGACCCAGTTGAGATTAAAGTCAAGGAAAATGTACTATCAGTTGCATGTGTTTTCTAAAAGATAAAACTCATGCATGCAGTCAAGGATTTATGCTTGAGGATTGTGCAGTTTTGGAGAGGATCATCCACTTGGTAACAGGAGAATCATCCTAGAGGACCAGCGCAAGGAAATAGGAGCTTGGAGGGTAGAGAGGAAGGATGGAAGCCAAGATTACCTATAAGCATCTGTGAGGATTGTACTAAGAGCTCGTTCACTGTGAGAGCTAAGGCTTTGTATAATTCCTATGTATTTCTACCTTGTATGATAATACAATAGTGTGGGATTTTTATTTGAGTCTTTCCACAAAGTATTTTCATGTGTATTATGCCATTGGTTCTTCTTCTTCTGGTTATATTGTTCAGCTCGATCTTTAGCTTCTAAAAATTGATAGTAGAAATAGGTTATAGTATTCTGCTTTGATTTATAT
>APFE031547885.1:3158-18379 GCA_000404065.3 Pinus taeda
ATATTAATTAATTTAAAATTTAATTTTAAGCTTAAATTTTCATTTTTTGTTTTGTTTTTATGAACATAAGTTTTTAAATTATAACTAAAAATAAAACTACAGCTATTTAGAAAATAAATGAAAAATTATAAAAATAAACTACAGCCACTTTTGGTTTTTCGAGATTAAGATTTGATTGGAAAATTGTAGTGAATTTCTTAAGTCCCGATGCTTAATTATTTGGCTGGATAATGAAAAATGTTAGTAAAACCCTCTACGAGTTAATATCTAAACTGAATGCGTTATTGGACAAATTTATTTACAAAATGCGATGTTGTACATTTTATGCATTTTTAACCCAGGCTAGCTAAATAATCAGATTTTCAAATGAGTGCCATTTTCAAACCATTTGACCAAATGAGGCGAAACAAGCGTAAATGTGAAGCTTATAAAAAATCGATTCTAGCCAAGCAATCAAAACAAGAATCGAAAGAAAACTAAAAATTAACGGAAGCGTAGGGCAATCAACTAAAATAAAAATAAAAAAGGGGCGCTTAGCCAAATTTTTTTATAGAAAGGGTCCCTATTAATTGAAGTGAACACATCAATAATGGGGGGTTGTGTTTTTACCACAACACCTTCCCAACCAGGACTGAAATTATGTCAAACACATGGTAAACATGAAACCTACAGGTCATGAATGCATATCTGGACATAGAGAGCTGAAACTTATCAAAGGTTTAACAAGAAGGATCAATGCCTTTTTACCATAGCTGCCATAACACCATTTAACTCATGCATTCATTTACCAAACATTCATTAATGGAAATGTGATAAGAGCCATACTTAGATCTGTTAAATAACCATGCTTATAACCAACATATAACCAGATAAATAACAATAATAGAACAATCATTATAACCACATAAATACAAGTACATTTACTCATAAAAAGTAAGAGAACCTTAGATCTTATTAACCATATGAAAAATCTAACCAAATCAGGGACTTCCACGTACCACCCGACCATAGATTGAGCTGAACCAAATCTTTATTTTAGCCAATCACGTCTGTGCCATATTCCAAACATGGATGTGGGATTTCATGGGATAAACCAATCCATAACCAACCAAGGGAGTACATAGGTTAAACCACCTCCATCCTAACCTTATTGTGATCTCACCTAGATTGGTCTTGAGATCACAAAACCAAACCGATCTTGGATGCTTCATAATTTCTTCACTAATACCTTGAGGAATTTTTCCATCTCCACCCTTAGGATTTACCTTGTATCCGCCCATTACAGGTCAAGGGATTCCTAAGCCCTTGGGAATTTTCCTGAGACCACCTCACTCGGATCCAAAACCTTCCAGAAATCCAAAGCTCAATAGAGAAATATTCCCATCACACCATGGTTATCCAAAAATGGAAAGGGAAGGCTGAAACCACTGTCAAAACCTATCAAAATCCATGCCACCGATAGAAAATAAACCAAATATACACATGCATATACCGTGCATGTCAAAACCAGCTAGGAAATCATAGATGCAATCTGTTACCTGCAAGTATTCCTGTTGAAGCTGCCTGATCCAACCTTTCCTTGCTTGATCCTTATGTTCCTTTTATTTCCTTGTCCTTGCTTCCCTTTCCTTGTCCTTCCTTTGCCTGCTTGCTTTCCTTTTCATGTTGGTTCTCTTCTCCTCTCTAAGACTAATTCTAAAAATCAACCGACAAAAGGTCCAACTGACGCTTTGATGTCTTTTTATTCTTGATGCCTCTAATTTCTTCATTTTTCCATTACTTTCCTTAATTTTCATTCTCACATGCAAACTGTGACCTTTCACCTTCCTTTTCTCCTATTTTCCTTTAGTTTCGTAAATAGGGTGCAACAAATTCCTTTTCTCCTTTTTAATGCCTTTTCCAATTTCCCCTTAGCCATAAACACAACAAGTTGATTCCCATTAGGATATTTTCCCCAACATTTAACTTGGAATAAGTGTCCCATGACCTTGGTCTTATTTTGCCTTTATTAACTTTATTACTTGAACTTTTAACCTAGGAATGTTACAGACCCCTCCCCCTTAGTGGAACACCATCCTCGATGTTCTATGACACATACAACCAACAAAACCGCTGAGAGAAAAACATACGACCCATGGAGCTTTATAACTTAGCTTGTTGCAATATTTACAATGAACAACCTGGTCAAAAGCAAAACCATCATGACAACATGACAAAATAACAACCATACCACTCATTAGAGCTTTAGAACATAACTCATTGTGGTATTTACAGTAGAAACCATACATAAATATGTATAAATACCAAAACTCATTTACTTCCACCGAAAAATAATGAAGGATACATAGCCCACATTTGATCATCCATATCCCAAGTAGCTTCATCAGGCCCAAAGTGCTTCCACTGCACTTTAACCTGTTTATTGTTCAATTCTGGAGCATGAGTTGTTTTCGTTGCAATATGCACTAAGGTTCTGACTGGAATTCCCCTTCTAGTTCCACCTGCAATATCGACCAATCAATAACACAAAAAACATACTCTACATATATTTTAAGCAATGAAACATGGAAAAGATAATGGACTTTCACTATTGGAGGCAATGTAAGCTTGTAGGCCATTGGTCCAATCCTCTCAAGGATCTCGAAAGGCCTACAATTCGTGGTTCCAACTTGGCACATGACATAATCCTCAAGGAACTCCTCTTGGGATTGATGCGAAAATACACATGCTCCCCAACCTGAAACTCCTTAAATGCCTTGTGTTGGTCTGCATAACTCTTCTGTCTGTCTTGTGCTACCTTTAAATTCTTATTTATAACCTGAGTTGAGTGTTCCATGTCTGCCAACATGTCTGATCCAATAAGTACCCTATTCACTGGATCACTCCAGCTGATGGAAGTATTATAAGTTTGCCCATACAATGCCTCAAACCGACTCATCCTCAGTGACTTAAGGTAGCCATTGTTGTAAGCAAACTCAACCAATGGAAGGTACTCCTCCCATATCCTATATTGGTGAAAGATATACACCCTCCACATATCTTCAAGAATCTTGTTGATCCTCTTTGTCTCTCCATCTATCTACGAATGATAGGTTGTACTGAAAGCCAAATTTGTACCAAATCTTGCAAATAACTCCTTCCAAAACTTGGAAGTGAACTTAGCATCCCTATCCGACACAATCTTCTTCAAAACACCATGAAATCTCATGATCTCCCTGATGAATACCTATGCCACCTCACTAGCCAAGTAAGTAGTCTTCACTGAAATGAAGTGAGCTATCTTGTTCAACATGTCTACCACAACCATGATGGAATCATGTTGCCTCAATTTCCTCAGAAGACCTGTAATGAAATCCATGGAAATGAATTCCCATTTCCACTCTAGAATCAGAATAGGCTAAATTAATCCACCTCGATGCTTACACTCTACTTTTACCTGCTGACAGTCCAAACATCTAGCCATAAACTCAGCCACTTCCTTCTTCGGATTCGACCAATAGTAGAACTTATTCGCTACTGTCAACATCTTTTGATATCCTAGGTGGCCTGAATATGGTTTCACATGAAACTCCCTCAAGATAAAGCTTCTTGAGTTCACTTTTATCCGACACATATATCATGTCCTTGAATCTCACCAAGCCATCTAATGTAAGATGATAGTCCACGTCCTGATCACCTATACCCTATTGTTGTAGTCTGGTTCATTTGCACTATCCTACTGAGAGAATTTGCTACCATGTTCTCCTTACCCTTAATATATCTGATCTCAAAGTCAAACTCACTGAAGGTGGCAAACTAGATAGCTTGTCCGACATTCATATTTGGTTGGTCAAACAAATATCTCAACCCACTGTGATCACTCACCAATACAAACCTCCTGCCAAGAAGACAATGCCTCCACATCTGCAAGGCATGAATAATAACTTCCAACTCAAGATCATGAGTCACATAGTTCTGCTCGTGCTCATTCAGTTTCTTGGACTCATGGCATACCACCTATCCCTGCTGCATCAGGACTCCACCAAGTCATCTCTTGCAAGCATCTGCACACACAACGAATTCTTTATTCAGATCTACAATCTTTAGAACTGGAGCATTTGTCAACAACTACTTCAACTGCTCAAAACTAGCGACACATTGCTCTATCCATTCAAATTTATTTCTTTTTCTTTGCAATGATGTAATAGGATATACAATGTGTGAGAATTTCCCGATGAACCTCCTGTAGTAACCTTCTAACCCCATGAATGATCTGACTTCATCCACATTTCTAGAAGTTTCTCGCTCCATGATAACCCTTATATTTTATGGATCCACTGCTATGCCTTTCTTAGAAACAACATGTCCCAAGTAATGTACCTCAGCCTGAAAGAAACTGCACTTGCTAAGCTTGGCATACAATTGATGCTCTCTTAGCAATCTCAACATGGTTGTTAAATGCTCGACATATTCTTCCTCATTCTTAGAACATATCAAAATGTCCTCAATGAATACAAAAACAAACTTGTCTAGATAAGGACGCAACACACTATTTATCAAACATATAAAAGTGGTTGGAGCACTAGTTAAGCTGAATGGAACTACAACAAACTCATAATGCTCATACCTTGTCCTAAAAGCAGTCTTGTAGATGTATTATTCTTTGATGTGTACTTGATGGTATCCTGATCTCAAATCAATCTTTGAGAACATTGTTGCTCCCTTCAACTGATCAAACAAGTCGTCAATCCTCGGCAACGGGTACCTGTTCTTGATCATCACCTTGTTTAGCTCTCTGTAATCAATGCACAACCTGAGAGTACCATCCTTCTTCTTCACGAACAAGATTGGTGCACCCCAAGGTGATACACTTGGCCTAATGTATCCTTTGTCAAGCATTTCTATCAGTTGCAACTTCAACTCTATTAACTCTGGTGTGCTCATCCTATAAGGTGGCTTTGATGTCGATGCTAGTGTTGCCCCTGGTACCAACTTAATATCAAATTCCACTTCCTTATGAGGAGGAAACTCTGGAATCTCTGCTGGAAAAACATCTCGAAACTATTGCAATACAAGGTACCTCTTGAATATTTTTGCATCCTCAACATACTTACCCTTGTCACTGGAAATAAGAACTGCAAACATCACACACCCTTTCCTGCAACTACACTTAGCCTACATGGTTGTGACCATCCTCATTGATGTTGGCTTCTTCTTTCCCTGCAAGATTCTCTTTTCCCCATTATCATCCAAGCACTCAATGACCTTGTCAATGTAATCTACCTTCATCCTGGGAAGGTACAACCAACCCATCCAAAAGTATACTATATGATCCCAATGATACTACATTTAGATGTGTTGTTGTAGCATAAGCTCTTACCCAATGATGAACTCTCTTCTTAGTACCTGTATTCAACTGCACCAACCAAGATTCTGCATACAATTCTTTTCTCAAGCCACACTTATCCACCAGGTCAGGGTTAACATAACTATAATTAGATCCAAGGTCAATCAAAATAGAAACAACTTGACCAAAGAACTTACCTTCCATCTCAGTAATGGTTACTTGGTGATTTTCCCGCTTGTTGTCTACAATTACAAAAATCTAAGGAATGTTATGGCCCACATCTCCAACTGTTTATGCCTCCTAAGTGCTATAAATCTAAGGCCTACCACCCTAATACAATGGACAATCCTTCTTGCGATGATCTTTGCCACATATCCAACACTGCAATGATCCTCTACCATCACCTATGTTTTATTACTCTCCATGCTGCGACCCATATCCCTTCTTAACCGGATTGAACTTCTTGTAAGGAACCACATTTTCTTTCTCACTTGCATCTTGAGGTATTCCCCACTTTGGTGGCCATTTCCATTTAACTTTCTCACTTCCCTTCAAGTCATGCTTAGGCTTAGCTTTACGCTTTGACTTCTCATAACAATGCTTCAAATTCTGAATGGCCTCCTCCAGTGATCTAGGCTCGTCAAACTCAATCTGGTCTATATATGTTGTTGGAAATCCATTGATGAATATCTAGGTCTTAGTCTTCACATCCTTGAGGTAAGGCACATACCTCAACAACTCCAGGAACTTGGTAGTATACTCATCATCTGTCATAGAACCCACCCGCAACTCATAAAACTCCTTAGTTCTATCATTAGAATACCTCTCAGATAGGTACTTCTTTTTAAAGAGTCTCTTGAACTCATTCAAATTCAACTCTTCTTCCTCAATTCCCTTAACATTTTTCACATCTTCCTACCAAATATCTGCTTACCCTTTCAGGCTAAAGGTAGCTACCTTGGCTTTCATGTTCTTTGAATAGTCGTGCAATATGAAGAATTTCTTCATCCCAAGCAACCATGCCTCTGCATCTTCTACCTTCTTCAAATATCCATCAAATGTAGGTGGCTTAACTTTCTTGAACTCCTCGGGTAAGTAATCACTCCTCCTATAAGGATGATAATGTTTTGTTTGTGATGATGTCTCTTAGATGAAGAAATAGAATGATGCCCATAAATACTATTCCTCCTGTTAGGTGTATCCAGTGATCTGCCACCTTTGACTGTATCCCCTTTATCCAACTTGTATTTAGACCAAGACTTTCTACCATGGGCTCCATTAGTTTTATCTCCTTACTCTTCACTGATGCTCAAATATCCCCGCCTATGCAAGTCTGACAAGATCTGAAGAATCACTGCATTTACTTCTACCTACTTTTCCTGAGCCCTTACAAGTCTTTCCTAAGCCTCAATCAACTTATCATTGTCTGCTTTACAACTTTTGATCTGTGCCCTCAGAATCCTCAATGTATCTACTATACCAGGAGAATATTCATCTCATTTCTACCTAACTAATCTATATGGACAGTCATGAGCACTGTAGTCTACCATTTTTCTCATCATCTTTGATTCTCTTCTTCCTGCAAGTATGCCATGTCAGATAAATCAAATAGATACCAAAATCAAAACCATATCTTAATGACGTTCAAGGGAGGCTTATCTCATCTGCAAGATCAATCCACATTAGCATGTACATGTATAATTATAATCATATCAATATAACAACATCGTGCATGCCCATACCAATTGTATACCATGACCCATGCATGACCACCATAACCATGACAACATTAGATTTTACCCAAACAGAGTGCAACCCACTCTGATACCACCCTATAACATTTCCTCCTCTCATATCTACCCACTTTAACCAGCTTTCCCAAGGTAAACATGAGATGAGGGGATACTATGATAAGACTCAACCTCCTATATGAATTTAAGGAAATGGAGTCGACAACTTAAGACCTTACTGACTTCCCTTAGGTGCTACAAGACCTCCAGGAGCAACCCAACCCCTCTAGGTGTCCAACCCTTGAGTTAACATTCTTTTTCACTGACCTAGAGCCTCAATCGCTCCCTTGCCAAGACCTCTGAGCGGCTAGAACCGTCCAATCTCTCCCGCAAGCCTACTTACCAGTGACTATGGACTTTTCCAGTCAGCTCTATGCCAGTGACCCCAAATTCCGAGCCACTTTTTCAGGGCTAGCACTCAAGCCTTTGCCCAGAACTTAGTGAGACTAACAAAAATGATAAATAACATGGAAACAAATCTTGTAAACTAGGACTTGACCTGACCCTTCCCAACCAAGGCTGACATTTCGCCAAAAACATGGTAAACATGCAACCTATAGGTCATGAATGCATATATGAACGTAGAGAGTTGAAACTTATCTGAGGCTTAACAAGAAGGATCAATGCCTTCTCATCATAGTTGCGATAACATCATTTAGGTCATGCATTCATTTACCAAACATTCATTAACGGAAATGTGATAAGATCCATACTTAGATCTATCAAATAACAATGCTTATAGCCAATGTATAACTAGATAAATAACAATAATATAATAACCATTATAACCACATAAATACAAGTACATTTACTCATAAAAAGCAAGAGAAACTTATCTCTTATTAAAAATATACAAAAGCCAACCAAGTCAGGGACTTCTTTCAGTCAATCACCCCCATGCCATATTCCAATCATAAATGTGGGATTTCATGGGGTAAACCAATCCATAACCAACCAAGGGAATCCAGAGGTTAAACCACCTCCACCCTCACCTTATTATGATCTCACCTAAACCAGTCCCGAGATCACAAAACCAAACTGAGATTAGATGCCTCAAAATTTCTTCACCAATACCTTGATGAAATTTTCTCGTCTCCATCCTCAGGCTTTACCATGTATCCCACCATTACCAATCAAGGGATTTCTAGGCCCTTGGGAATTTTCCTGAAACCACCTCACCCAGATCCAAAATCTTCTGGAAATCCAAAGCTCAACTGAGAAAGAATCCCATCACACCATGGCTATCTAGAAGTGGAAAGGCAAGGTTGAAACCACTGTCAAAACCCAGCAAAATCCATGCGAGTGATTAAAAAAAAAAAACCAAATATACACATGCATATACCATGCATGCCAAAATCAACTAGGAAATCTTACATGTAATCAGTTACCTGCAAGTATTCTTGTTGAAGCTATTTGATCCAACCTGTCCTTGCTTGATTCTTGCTTTCCTTGTCCTTCCTTTGCCTCCTTGCTTTCCTTCTCCTCTTGGTGCTCTTATCCTCTTTGAGACTAATTCTGAAACTCAACTGAAAAAAGGCTCAACTGATGCTCTGATGTCTTTTTATTCTAGATGCCTCTAATTTCTACATTTTCCCATTATTTTCCTTCATTTTCCTCCTCACATGCAACCTGTGACCTTTCACCTTCATTTTCTCCTAATTTCCTTTAATTTCATAAATAAAATGCCACAAATGCATTTTTTCCTTCTTAATACCTTTGCCAATTTCCTCTTAGCCATAAACACAACAAGTGATGCCCACTAGATTATTTTTCCCAACATTCAGCTTGGAATAAGTGTCCCATGACCTTGGTCTTATTTTTCCTTTATTAACTTTATTACATGAACCTTTAACCCATGGTTGTTACACATTACAAGTGGATGTGTTTTTTTACAACAATTTCATTTGGTGACCAAGTATAAGAAGGGAAGCACAAACAAGTTGCTGACATGCTTTCAAGGCCACCTGCATCAAAGTTAAAAACTTTGGGGACTCTTATGCACATGGATCCATTCACCCATGATGCATATAAAGATGCATATTCAGAGGATGAGGACTTCAAGGAGGTGTATCAACAGTTTCAAAGTTAGAGTCATATGCACGATGGCGATAACACCATTGACTACCATCTATGAGATGGGTTACTCTATAGGCTGGATAAGATATGTGTTCCTAAAGGTAAGTGATTGTAGCTGATAAGAGAGGCGTAGAATTCGAACATTGCAGGGCACTTTGGTGTAGGGAAGACCATGGATAACTTGCAGAGGTATGTGTATTGGCCCAAGATGCAATATCAAGTAGCTAGGTTCATAAGAGGATGCATGCTTTGTTGTACTAACAAGCCTAGAAACATGAAACAAGGTCTATATCATCCCTTACCTATACCTTCTTGTCCTTGGGAAATAAATTCCATGGACTTTGTGGAAATTTTATCGATAACTAGGAAGGGACATGAAATACTTGTTCGTGGTAGTTGACGTATTCAACAAGATGTGTGTTCTGATGCCCTGTAAAAAGACCATCGATGGGCAAGAAGCACCAAATTTTTTCTTTGGACAAGTCTGGGTGCAATTTGGGATACCAAGGAGCATCATTTCAGATAGGGATATAATACTTCTCAGTGTTTTTTGGATTACATTATGGGAGGAGATGGACGCAAAGTTGAAGAGATCTATAACTTTCCATCCATAGACAGATGGGTAGGCATAAGTACTCAACAAGACTTTGGTGCAACTTCTGAGGGGATACAACCAAAAGCATATGAATAATTGGGATGAAAATATGGTATATATACAACATTATTACAACATATCAGTCCACACTTCTACAAGACAACCCCCATTTGAGACTTGTTTTGGATATTTTCCATCTTCACCTTTAGATATTGCAAGTGAGCAACGAGGAGTGAGGGAATATCTTACAGGAGATTCTTTGAGGGCTAAAAAAATTATAGAGAATATCAGGCAGATCCATCTATAGGTACAAGACACACTGCAAAATTCATAGGAGAAGTATAAGGGCAAGAATGCTCAACATAGAACAGAGCAATCATTCAAGGTGGGAGATAGAGTATGGCTATAGTTGAACAAGGATAGGCTACAGGGGCCTAGTAAGAAAATCAAGGCTTTGAGGTATGGTCCCTTTGATATACTGGAAAAGGTGGGTTGTAATACATATTGACTTAGTTTATCACCATATATGTGCATTTACTTAGTTTTGAATGAAGAGAATTTGAAACTCTATGAGCCTTCCATGCTAGATCAGGAAGAGGAACAAGTCCTACATTCTATGGAGGATTTGACACCAGATGCTCAAGCAGAGTTGAAAGAAGATACAGTTTTGCAGAAGAGGTCCAAAACTATAAGACATGTGCAACATGACCTTTGACATATTGGGTTGAAGGGATAACTTCCAAGCAAAGCTAAATGGTGCAACAGAGAGAAGGTGAAGGAAAAATTTTTTCACCTCATTCAGTAAAATATTTTGGGGGCCAAAAGGCTCCCAAAATGTGGAGATGTGATCCATATTAGATCATTATATTTTTTTTCATCCATCTCGATGCATTCAGAGTGGAAAAAGTGGAGGAATCAACTCATAGGACCGTTTTTACTAGCGAGACCCAATTTTGTAAAATGGGGTTTAAAAACTTTCAGGAGCATTTTGAGGCATCAAACGACGTTTTTTGGGGCTAAAACTTTATCACTCCAACGTGCACCGTCTCATGTTATTCTACACACAAATATTTTTCCAACGGTGCAAGAAGTGTGTCAATAAGAGTCCATATGCAAATGTTATGCCACTAAGAAGTTGACCTTCCTGTTTTCACACCTATTGCTCGAGAGGATGCCGAGTCAACCCCCATTATTCATGGAGAAGGAGCTAATTGATGAGCCTCATCATTGAGTAATTATATGGGCCTTAATTGTCCTCAATTCACCTCCTAGCTTAGTCAAACCAACTATTCTTACAACTTATTGCATACTTTTGATTATATTTTGTTTATGAAATGAGTTAGAGTTGGGTATTTGCCTTTGTGGTCTAATGTGCATGTAATGCAGGAATAAAAGATAAAAGCAAGGAGAAATGTAGGTATAAAGGATAAAAACAAGGAACTATGGCAAAGACCTTGGTAAAAACTCGAATGGGAGAAGGGAGAGTAATTATAGGAGGTAAATCTTCCTCATTTACTACCCCTCCATTCGAATATTCCTCCACCAGCTCAGATTACAAACTGTGATCACTTTGAAGACTAGAAGACAATCGAGCAAGTGAAAGGGACAAAAACCAATCTTTCTTGAGTTGGGAACCAAGCCTCCCTAATTGGAAGGAAGTCGTTAGGGACTTCAGATGTATAAATAGAGAGGCTTAGGACCTCAGTAGGATTCAGACTTCTATTGTAAAACTCTATTTTATTTATGAGCTGTAAAGACTTGTGACAACTTTCTCTATAATCCATGGTTTTTATAATAAGAATGAGTTATGTTTAAGCCAGCTCTGAGTTAACTCCAAGGGGTGAAGCTCTTGGGTTAGGGCCCGACCCAAGCAGCCAAAGATCCTCTTTACTGTACATGTATGCTAGCATAAAGTTCTGTTCTATTATTGCTTAAGTAGTTTAATGGTTTTCCCTGTTTTTTTGCTTAAGTAGTTGCACTTTCATTACAACAATATAATGTAGATTATTCATGGTTTTGCTATTCACTCGTGTTAGTAGCTACATTTTTTGTAGTTTACTTCCATTTATGCCTTCTTTTAGTTCACAGGTTAGTTAGGAGAAAAATATCACTATTAGGTTGTGCGCAGGTGTCTCGGCCTCATCTCCTCCTCTAGGACCATGACTTGAGGAAGGGACCCTTCAGCATCCCCAAAAACATAGGTTTTTGGTTCTCGCATGAGCTAGGGAGTTCGTCGTTTGATGTAGTTATTTTTTCACCCGCACTGGTTTTCTCTGTCGTTTTCCTTTAAAAACCTCCTTCAGCACATTCTTCATGCATTGCTATCCATCCAATCCACAACAAACCTTCATGATCATTGTCTGATCCATTAGTTTTCCCAACTGCCACTTACTTTATGTGCTTTAAGTCCCCACCATCGATTTTCCTTGCCTGATCTGACTATTGTCGCTTCACCCGATCACCAAATAGGTTGGCCGATCTCCACCGTTGATCAGGCTTGCCTGATCCGACGGCTGTCGCTTCACTCGATCACCAACTAGCTTGGTCGATCTCCACCATTGATCAACCCCATTTGATCCAACAGCTATTGCACAATCTCACACGGATTAGTGCATGGCCATTATTGGCCCAAGAGCACGCGAGAAAAGTGGTTTTCTCATGCTATGTGTCATGCAGTTAGGCTAATCACGTGAAATTTCAAAATACAGCTTATAGCCTGAAGGGTGCATGAGAAACTACCTACCGCCTCAGAAACCCGCTCCATCATTTCCACACATTTCTTTTTCCCGCAACACAATCTCCACCATCCATCTCTTTACTTCATCTGTGTGATAAGATCTCAACCATTCATTGTTGTGTTAACCCCGTCCGCCCATCTCTTCACTTAATCCCTCACGATACGATCTCTGCCATTCATCGCTTCATTAACCTTGTTCATCCAATTATTCGCTTAAGACCCCACGATACGATCTCCAATGTTCATCGCTTCATTAACCTTGTTCATCCATTTATTCACTTAAGACCCCACGATAAGATCTCCACCATCCATCTTCTGCTCATTTATTGGTCCAATGGTCCCAATGGTCCCTAGGCGCTACTGCATCCCTACGTCCTCCTCTCACCAATTTCGATCTCTGATTGCTTTTTCCGCTTGAAAACCAATTTAGATTGGTTTCTTTGCTTGCACCTTAGGATAGTTTGATTCTCTTTACTTCTGCAACTTAGATAGCAACCTTAGGATTAGTGATTTTTTTAGAAATTCTGCTTAGCATGGTTGTTTAATTGGTTAGTTAGGTTATGGTGTGGTTTATCATTACATGCTGTTTTCTTCAATACTGCAGTAGAAGTAGCTCTCCTTTAAGATAGATTTGCTTTTCTTCCATCAAAGAGTTAAGTTTCTTCTTACCCTATAGAAGTTTAGCTTGGAACCCCTGGGGTCTCTTGCCAGATGAGTAGTGACAACAGGCAGTACCTTCACTTTTACTTGTGCATATAACATTGTCACCTCCAAGTTTGTACGAACCCCGGGTTGATAAATAAAGCTGGTAGCCTTGGGAGTTGCAACATTCTTGTTGCAATACCTAGGCTCATCACTTATAGGACCCTAATAGTTCCTAGAGTAGAATTCCTTTTTTTGTGTCAAGCTCATTAAAAAATGAAACAAGGTCTATGAGAATAGTTCTTTTACTATGTCAAGCTCATTAAAAAATTAAACATATTCCCTTCCAATTCGAGTCTTTGACTAGATCTCGTAAATGTTCATTTGAGTCTTTCACTTGATATCATAAATGAACCTTCATTCCATTCACTTTTTAGTAACCAATAGTCTACTTAGGTGAATGAAATTAACCTTGGGGGGCTTGTGCCTCGAATTCAGTCATTATGTTGGGGGCATGCAAACTTATTTCAAGCATAGTTTTTCTCTATTTCAAGCTTGTGTAAAAATGAAACCAATTTCAAGTATAGTTTCCCATGTTTCAAGTTTGTGTAAAAATGAAACCATTTTCATCCTACCTTTCATGATTGCCATTTTTATCAACCTATTTTTGATAGATGAGCCTTGGTTTTCTCATTCCCTCATCACCATCTGCTTGGTCAATCATACGCTTTCACTTGGTTATTTTACCCTTTCCTAAGGAAGTGCTGCAATGAGTGGTCTTATTAGCCAGCCTCTTCACCTTAGCATGTTTTGAGCAGTTCCATCATGACCGAAACCAGTTGCTACTCTTTATACCACTCGTTCCTCTAGGTGGAGTCCTCTTTTAGGTATTTTTAGACTCCCTAAACATGAAAATATTGTCGAGCACTTGTCTTTTTGAACTCGTTAAAGCAAATGAAAAGACCTCTACTCAGTATAAGTTTAACCCTTTTCCGAACTGAGATAGACTATTTACAAAATTGGAATACCTTAGTCGAACATGGCTAAGAAGTTATCCTGAGTATTTTTTTCTGCCTTTTCGGACTCAAGAGACTATCTACAAAAAGTAGCCTTTAGAGTTTTCTTTTTCACCTGTTTTTCAAACTCTCTAAACATGAAAAAGATGTGCAGTTAGAATTTCATTGGACTCATTAAAACATCAAACAATGATGGACTTATCAAACATGACGAGACCGAACCACTCCTTCTTAGGGTTCGTTAAACATACTCGAAGAGATTCATCTGAAGGATGAACTTACAAATCAAGCATATGTTATCCTCCTCAAGAATGTTAAAAAATAAAGAGGTATTAACCAGTAATGGTTGTGGAAATTGGGAAAATGGGATACTCTGCCTATTAATGGCATTGAGTCACTCTTGAACATGACACTCTTCCATTTCATTTCAGTGGTTGTTGAGTCAGGAAATATACTTGTCCTTTGGTTCATTACAGCATTTCAAAGCCTTCATTTTCAGTTTTGGGTTAATGCTTGTTGTACAGGTAAATCCCCTCTGCAGACAAACGCGATCCTACTAGCCTAAATGGGGTCTAGCAACAATCAAACAACGCTAACACACAAGTTCCTAATTGCAAAGTAAAGGATAATGATGAGAGCCTACCTCGAATCCAACACTAGTATTCATAGAAGATTTGTCGCTTCCGTTCTTTCGCTTCAGCTGGTCACAATCCTCACGATCCTCGTGAAAAGACACCTGCACATGCAAAGAACAAGACAAATACAAGCATAAAATCCAAGAAATGCAACTATGTATCAGTCAGAAAGGACACAACTCTAACATCATAATAAAGAAACATGAGTGGTACCATAATGATAGTCGTTTATTATTATTGATAAACAAAAGAGAATACAACCAAGTTCTGACATCAAATCCTCCTTTGGCTGGGTGATCAGCAACACATGCCTTGCAAAGCTTGTAAGGGATGGGGAACATGCCTCTCTCTCCTTGATTACTTGGACATGGATCTCCTCCTTAAAGATTTAGCCTCATAGGGAT
>APFE031547885.1:18705-103165 GCA_000404065.3 Pinus taeda
GGGATGAACAAGGCCTCTTGCAACATGAGCTTAGCAATTCTCAGACTTTGGGACTTAGATTTGGGAGCTTGAAGAGTAGAATTACTAACTAGCTTGTCAAAGGGAAAAAAAGAAGCTTATATAGAGGTAGGAGGAGTAGATAAGACCATCCACCAAATTCAAGGGATTGTCCTTATCATTAGGAAGCTTCCATGAGAGGTGGAGAACTACTTCCCTCCTTGGGAGATTCGAAGCCCAACTGAACTAACTCAAACTGGAATCAGTTCATGGATAGGTTAGAAGGAACCTTCGAAATTTTGTTTGTTAAAAACTTTACCTAATTGGGTTGGCGCTAGTGTGACTCTGAGACAGAGCGCCAGCTGGCGTGCCCTCTTTGGAGGATTTCCCCTATTGGCGCGAGTGATACACTGTGGAACAACGCCAATGGAGAAAGGGCTATATTTTTGGGTATTTTGCAGAAGGTTTCTTCAGGGAATATGGAGTACATACTCTACGGGATACAATGCAGGTGTTTTCAAGTTATGTCACTTCTCACAGGTCCCAGAATAGGTCCTCCAATGTACGGGAGAAGGGGTAACAAGGATGGTGACAAAATACTGTGTAACAGATGCCCCCTAAAGCATGAAGCCAGAGAGAGAGAGGGGTGAAGTGATTTACAAGAACATGGTCGACTGAAAACACGGCCGCTGGAGAACCTGCACGAAGTACAACTGATATCTCGAATACATGATGTACATGGTATGGGCGCAGCCATCCATAGCAGAGTACATAAAAATCTGGGCCCAAGGTATGGACATAGCCATCCAGTGAGGATCGATAAATATACTCAGGCATGGTCGCAGCCATCGAGTGAATGAGTCATGTAGTGATTGTAATAATCCACAAAATGCAACCTGGATCTCAAGAGACAAAATCCAGGGTCTTGCGCTCCAACTCGACTCGAACAAAGTACAAGTTCAAACATGCGAATATAGGAGTCGAAGTCGAACATGCGAGAACATCGTTTGATTACCAGTCAATGATGAAAACTGTTAACAGACATGAGAGGTACCACCAATAATGACAATGGTCCTCAAGGTACTATAGGTACAATCCACGGCATGCGAATCAGTGAGCTGGTGTTGAACGCCTGTAGAATCATCCGATCAGAGGCCAATGATGAAAACCTCGCATCGAATATGAAGAACCTGCCATTGAGGCATGCAGGCTCCAAGGTACCTGAAGGGAGTCTCTAAGTCAACTTCCTGGATAATGAGCTGAAGTCGACAGGAAGTGACCTTGATCGAAGGTGGGCCATAATGCTTCCCACATTATCGACACGAGACAGAAAAGGATAAAATGTTTTGTGTGAGGTATCAGAGGGAGGTTGAGTATTCTACAGAGGTCAACTTCTCTTGAACATATCGGCGGCACGACAGTGGACTTGGCAGTATTTGACATCAAATGATCAAGGGTCATCGTGACAAAGCGATGAGCAGATGAATGGTCAAACAGGATAACCCAAACCTATGGAGGCAAGTGTGAAACAAGATGAGATGTCCCCAACCAGACACGAATGTAGATGAGTGCCATGTTCAAGAGTGACATACTGCCGACAATACGATGATTACGGTTCCTTTATTCCCCCACCATTTCTGGCGAGCGCCCCGATTATTTTTGGATGACAAGCTTGACGGGGATAGCATATGCTTGAGAGGCGTCATTTCGACGGAATCTGATGTCATTCAGTTTTAACAAGTCTGACAAAGGAAGAACTCGACGTCTTTTCATGTTTAGAGAGTTTGAAAACACAGCGAAAAGGAAACTCTAGGGGTGCCCTTTTTCGTAAAGTTGTGTCTCTCGAGCCCGAAAAAGAATAAAACAATGCTCGAAAGAACCGCCCGGTCATTACGACCGAGGAGTACTTTTCATAAGTAGTGATTATGATCTGAAAAATTAAAAAGGCGAGCAAAACCACGTCGCTTCGTGACCGTTAACGAACCGGAAACGACAAGGGTCCGACAACCTTTTCGTTTTTAAACGGTCGGAAAAGGGTTTAAAGACGACCGCCTCTCATTACCATTTAACGAGTCGAGAGGACCAACTCGGCATTCTTTTCACGTTTAGAGAGTCAGAAAGGAGCAAACGATGACTCCAAAGTGACCTTTTCGTGTATTTACCGAGTCCGAAAATGTATAAAATACAAGTCGTTTCGCCACCAAAGTTGCATAAACACCTGTCGCTGCACAAGAAATCGGCGTAAAATCCATTTTTGATATAAATATTCATAAAATGTCTTTTTAAAACCTATTAAGGGCCAAAAAATTATAAAATAGTGAAAATGGTAAAATAAAAATTATTTTTCACTTTTTACCTTTGGAGAGCGACATTAGGGCTTTTTGGAGTGCGATCTTCAGTTGGCGGTTGCGACAAATCCAGTGGACCATTTCGAGCGCTGTCAGTGTCAAGTAAAAGGTCTTGTCCTTAACTCCATTTCCATCCGTTTAGAATTTGTTTTTAGTTGCATTTTCATCCCCTATGGGGAGGATTTTGAATTTAGGGGTTGCGCCCATTAGCGCGGGTTTCGAGCACGGACCCGCGTCAATGGGGCAATTTTCCCATAGGGCGCGCGCCCATGGGTGCGACTGTTTTAGAAACAGTCACGCCAACGGCTGCGCATATTTTTGGGCAAGTTTTAACAAATTCAAACCCTTTTTACCTGCAATTTCAAGTTACTTGAGAGTCTAATTCACTATTTTGGCTTGTGTTTGCAGGGCAATCCACAAAAATGGTGATAGTATGGAAGGAACGGGAACATGACCAAGTGGAAACCTTGGCCTTAGCAGATGAGGATTGCATGGAAGCTCTCAAAGCGTGTGGGCTCAAAAAATATTTCATGCTATCCTATTTACGAGCTCAGCCAGAGCTCTTGCAGTATCTGATAAACTTGTGGGACGTAGAGGAACAGGTGTTCTGGATACGGGATAAGGTGCTGAAGTTAGACGTGTTTGATGTCTACTTCCTGACTGAATTGTCGCGACGAGGGCCGGTGCCTCGATTGACTGGGAGCAGGCCATTTGAAGAGAATATGGATGAGGTGAAGGCTCGAGTTTTCCCGGAGGAAAAATATGGGCAGGGCAGTTCGAAGGTGGATATCCCCACCGTTCAGGACCTGACACTGAAAGCATTGTTATTCACCTTTACACGAGCTGCGGGGGCACAAGCACCCCACGAAGCTACGAAGAACCACCTGTTATTAGCAACATAGTGCCTTAGCCCGACGATCTTCAATTGGGCGTCAGGTGTGACGACCAATATGAAGAGGCAGTTGACAAAGGCCAAGCGCGGCAAGCTGCAACAGTTCGGGTACAGTTCCATCTTGGTGACTTTCTTCTTGGAACGTGTGCCAAGCTTCCAGGGCCAAGGGGCCTTTGTAGCAGACCCAGCACCTCGAGAGCCGAGGATGGCTTGATGGGCGGCACTAATGCCGAGGGGTGGTGGCGGCCAGCAGATGTCCTTTAGACCTGAGTTCTTCGGGTGGCTTCGCTGCCAACTGATAGTGGTGGAGGACTGGCTGTATGCGGGGACAGACTTCACCGAAAACCCTGACCTTCCCCTGCCGGAGGGAGAGGACTGGGATGAGGAGATTGGTACGTCCTCATTTTTTGATTTTGTGTTTTTATGATTTTTTTTGTTAATACATACTTGTTCTAATGACCTTTATCTGCACATGCAGATGTCGGCCCAAAGCATCCAACTGGCATGTCTCCCATTGCGAGGAGACATCCAATAGCAGTAGCAGCAGGAGCAGATCCTCAGGAGGAGGGTGGTGACAGAGGGGAGCTCATCCAGAACCTCGAGGCTATCACTCGAGGGATCCCAGATTATGCTCAGCTAGCGGATGTCCCGCTAGCGTACCAGAGGCACACAGTGGGGGTGCCAACTCGCATCCACCGGCTCCTGAGGCGCTTAGTGCGAGTGGTGACGTGCTACCATGAGCACCACCGAGACTAGATACCTAGGCTTTTCCTTTCATGCATATTTTTTGAGAGACATGTTGTCTCCGGATGTATTCGGACAAACATGTATTATTTTTTGATGATGCACGGGGTGCAAACATTTTGGACACGCACACACACACACACACACATATATATATATATATACATATGTTTTATGGTTTATTGTACTTTATGCTTCTTGTGTTATGTTGAATTACATGTTATGCAAATGCCTGTCCAACACATAATTAGCTAATGCATCTATTAACGTATTAATTCGTCTTGGAATATGTTGATAAGTAATGAAATCAAAATCCCTTTCTAATAACTTAACATGTAAATACAACCTTAAAATCCGATGATCTCTAACGGAATAACACCCGTTGAGTTGGTGGATGACAAGCTGAGAGTCCAAGTTCACAACCAATGTTCGAATGCCGAAGTTAATCGCCTCAGCTAATAATTCAATCACAGCACTATATTCAGCAACATTGTTCATTGTACAACCTAGACAAACCCCTTGAATGTCTACTAACTCACCATGAGGATCGTAGATCACCCACACCGCAGATGACAAGTTGCGTGTACTGCGGGAAGCACCATCAGCGAAACCAACGTAAGGCGATCCAGACATCTGTACAAGAAGAAAAAAGACACAATAAGCGGCAATCATGCTGACACACCAAGACAAAGATATGAAAACATGCACACACAACACACTTGCTGAAAGCACACGTATATACAAAAAGAGAGTGCATGGACTCATGCATAGTATTTTTTCAGATAAAGCCCATTTCGAGGCTTATCCAAGGGATTTCCTTCATAATCAATAAGCTCATAGGCGCCTTTTTGCAAAACTCTTTTCACAATGTAGGGCCCGTGCCACATAGGCTCGAATTTTCCTGCCCCCAGCTTATCGTTATCTTGATCGTAAAGCAGTACTAGGTCTCCCTCAATGAAAGAGCATGGGTTAACAGTATTATCGAAGTGAGTTTTCACTCGCTTCTTCTAAGCTTCAATAGCTAAGGAGGCTAGACGACGAGTCTCGTCCGGCCGCTCTAAGTAAAGAAGACGCTCTTCTACTGGAGTAGTATCAGGGAGAAATTCGACGGCTATCTTTAATGAAGGAACCTCACACTCAATTAGAAGGGTCGCCTCCAGTCCGTAAACTAACTGAAAGGGAGTGAAACCGGTGGCATCCTTCACGGAGGTACGGTAGGCCCACTAAGCAGAGAACAACATCAGATGCCAATTGGACTTATGCATGCCAACAGTTCTTTGAAGCATCGTGACCAAAACCTTGTTCACGGCTTCCACTTGACCGTTTGCCTGAGGATAGTACGGGGTCGAACTATCATGCCTAAGGCCCAACTGGGTTGTTAACTCGGTCATCATGTGATTACGAAAATGCTTTCCGTGATCAGTGACGATGGCTTGGGGTACTCCGAACTGCGAAATAACATGGTTGAACAAAAACTGCACCGCGGTGTGACCGTCTTCAGACAATATAGGCATCGCCTCGACCCATTTCGTGAAATAATCAACAGCAACGATGATGTACCCATGCCCCTTGGCCGAGAGAGGGTTACAGCTCATATAATCGATGCCCCATTTGGCAAAAGGACCGACGGTTACAACAGGGTGCAGTGGAGTAGGGGGTGCACGCATCTTCCATTGGTAAATCTGGCACTCATGACATGAACGGACGGCAAGAATGCAATCCTTGAAAATGGAGGGCCAAAAATAACCAGCACGTAGGATTTTCGGTGCAATGGCATATCCAGACATGTGACCACCACACGCACCAGAGTGGCAGTCATTCAAAACTCTCTCTGCTTCTTCAAGAGTCAAGCATCGACGAAGAACAGAATCAACACCAAGACGGTACAGGGTGTCCCCAACGATGCGATATTGTTGGGCTTGATGTCGGATCCGTCGACGAGCATCTTTGGAGGTCTCGGGACGGAAGGAGGACGCTTGCAAGTAGACAATAATATCCCCGTACCAGGGGTCGAGGGTGCTAATGAGGAAGAGAGTTTCGTCTAGAATGGAATCCTCTAACTGAGAGGAGGCAGCAATAGATGGCAAAGAACACAACAATTCAGTGAAGACAAGTGATTTCTTAGACTTGGCAACAGTAAATTCCAAGTCAAACTCTTGGAGGATAACTATCCACTTCGAGTATTTTCCCCCCAACAACTGGCATGACAGAATGTAGGTCATAGGGTTGCAATCAGAGATCACTGTCATGGTACGCAACAAGATGTAATGACGGAAGCGTTGCACAGTGTAAATAGCGGCTAGTGCCAACTTCTCGACATAAGCATATCGAGATTCTGTGTCTACCAAATTGTGCTAAGGTAATAAATAACGTGTTCAGTACCATCATCGTCATCCTGAACTAGAACCATACCGATGGTGGTGTCAGCAGCGACCAGATACAACGTGTAATCGCGATGATAATTTGGAGGCCGCAACAAAGTGACGGAAACCAGAAGAGTTTTAAGATGTGCAAAAGACTCTTCAACTACGGCATCCCACCGAAACGAGGTGTCGCGTTTGAGTAACCGCGTGAAACCTTTTTCCACCTCGACATAATTCGAGATGAATCGTCGTAAGAAGTTTGCTTTACCTTGCAAACTCTACAGTTGCCGCAAAGAACTAGGGGGAGGAAGATTCAAAAATGGCTTTGACTTTAAGGGGATCCAAGCGGATGCCCTCTCAGGAGACGATAAACCCGAGAAGTCGACCAGATTCCACGCAGAAGACACATTTATGCAGATTAAGTCAGATATTGTAGTGTCGACAGCGGAGAAAAATTTCGCGGAGATGTGACGAATGGTCTTGGCGCTTAGCCGAATGAGCGGGAAGGTCATCTAGATAAGGCTGCACGATGTGCTGGATATCATGAAAGGCGTAAGACATCGCACGTTGAAAAGTGGCACCGGCATTCTTGAGACCGAAAGGGAGATTTTTATAAGCGAAAGTACCCCACGGACAGATAAAGGCTGTCTTGTGTTGATCAGCAGGCGCGATATTAATCTAGTTGTAGCCAGAAAATTCGTCCATGAACGAATATATCTCACTCCCAACACACTCATCAATGAGCTGGTCAATGAACGGTGTGGGGTAGTTATCTTTCGGGCAGGCTCAGTTAATATCGCGATAATCGACACAGACACGAATAGTTCCCTGCTTTTTATCTACAAGGACAATGTTAGAAACCCAATCTGTGAGTGGGATAGGGTAAATGAAACCAGCTTTAAGAATTTTTTCAACTTCCGCTTTGATTGCCGCAACCTTACGGGGGTGCACGGGGCGTAAACGCTGACGAACAGGTTTAGCTCCTGGATACGTAGGTATCTCATGCACTACGATGTTTGGATCAATGTCGGGCATCTCTTCATATGACCATGCAAAGACGTCACAGAACTCGCGAAAAAGAGCTATATAGATTTGAATATCCTTAGGGATGTAAGTGACTCCTATGTAGATGTTCTCGACAATCCCTGGTTTGACAGAGATGTCGATAGGTTGGTTCTGCGTAATGTTCCCCAAATTCCCTTCAGAAGATATTTGATAGACCTGAATAGGTGTCAGAAGAGGTTATGAAGGGAGACACGGAGCAAACCGCTCGAGACAAGCCAACGTTTCCCGAAGGGTTGGGAGAAACGAGGAACGGTGATGAAGATTGAACCACGGAGGTTCCTCGAGAGACATGGTCTCTATGATGGCTTCGTCGGAAGGAAATATTTCCTTTAATGGATCCGAGGAGGAACATTCTCCAAGCCAAGGGGAATAGTCGTATGAGTCAAGAGCTCCGCTTACAGAAGAAGATTCAGCAGGAGGAGCCGATACAGCAGCGATTTCGATGTAGTTGAGCTCGGTGGGACTCAATGGCATCTCCTCGCCCCATGATTCTATCTAGTCGATGTGGGGAAGGACCCAAGGATCAGAACGAACTGAAATCATAGTGATGGAGGCGAGGTTTGGAGGTGGGAGGGAGAAAACACCCATGAGGGTGGGATCTTTGAAGAGCCCGGCTCCCACACTCTCGAAAGGGATGGAGGTATGCTCCACGAAGGGCACATTACCTTCAGAAGAAGAAGCAAAGAAGGAGAGTTGGTATACCATGATAATTTTCCCCTGGTGAGGGAAACGTATGACATAGAAGAGGGACGAAGCCACAGCACGCATGGCATACGTCCAACTTCGACCCAGAAGGAGGTTGTAAGTAAGATTTGCGTCAACGACCTCAACTTCCACTTCAACGGTTTTCCCTTCTAAAGTGATCGGCAATCGTTGAAGAATACCATAGGGACGAGATTCTCTCCCATCGAAGGCTTCTAGCGTCGTGGGAGACGGGCTCAAAGTCGGAGACCCGATCACTTTCCAACAAGCAATAGACATGATGCAAGTTGACGCGCCTTCATCAATAATCGTACGATGGATCGTTTTCGAATTGATGATGACTTGTATGAGAAAGGCGATCTGATGAGGCAGCCTTGGGACATGGCTCTCGAGATCAAAGGTGATCAAATCCGAATCTGTCGGGTCGATGCCACCAATGGCCGATAGCAGGGACTTCCTCTGAGGGGGGCAGCTCTGGAGAACTTCTAAAGCGGACATAGCCAACGGAGCCTGCGCTAAGTCCTCAACTATGCTATAGTGCTAGGCAGCACGAGCATTTGGGTTGTAAGATGATCTCTGGAGTACTCCTTTGGGAGGGGGTCGAATCGTCGTCTCAGTACTAGGTCTCTCGATGTGGAGCGGACCAGAACTGGATGGAAGACCACTTGAGGGGACCTCAGGCTCCTTCCCGGTGGATGACGGATACTCCTTTGTTCGATTCGTTACATGAACGGGAATGGATCCAGCCATGAACACTTGGGAACCAAAGGGAGATGAAGACGAAGATGGATTAGCCACCATTTGAGTTTGTTGAGAGGGGAAAGGTTCTTTCAGAACCGCAGGAATCCCAGGAGCACCTTTCAACAAACGACTAACCTCGGATTGCCTTAGGCAGTCTTTGGTGTAGTGATCCTCATCACAGATGAGACAAGGATACTTGGGTTTCCGCTTGGCTCCTTCCTCGGATGGAGGTTTGGAGGAATCCTGTTTATGTTGCTCAGACTTATTCTTTGCTTTCCCCTTTTTCTTTCCTTTCGAGGCCTTGTTCGTCGTGGTGGACTGGATGACGTTAACCTCGGAAGTACTTCCAGGATTAGAACCACCCTGAGAAGTGTTTTCATTAGAAGCGTTCGATTTTTGCTTCCCAGGGTTCGAAGATGATTTTTTCGACGACGGATTTACAGAGCCAATAACCCCATCAACCGATGGCTTTGGTGGAGCTTTGGATGTACCGTGTCTCGGGGCATCAGGAAAATACTCATATAAAGTACCTGACTGAGAATAAACTAAGTCAAGGTACTGAGCACGCGTGATAGCTTGCTCTTCAGTCATGCAAGCTCCCATGGCAATGTCCCGTGCGATCTTATGGACAAAGGAAGTTGTGAACCAATCGGTGAGGAGTTGATCAGGAATCTAGAACTTGATCAACCGACGACGCCTTCTCCATTCATGTATGTGATCAGAGATGTGCGTAGCCGTGTCCTGCTTGAGAGACGTAAGGAGATGAGTTCCCGTCTCGTACCGAATGGGTAACTGAAAATGAGTGAGGAATGTCATTGCCAATGAATTAAAATCTTCAAAAGACGCACGGGTCAATTCAATGTACCATTTAGCAGTGGAGCCGGTGAGAGTCCTTTGGAACAGGCGAAGCCGAACTGAATCATCAAGCCATGAATTAGATGAACACCAAAGGTGGTAAGTCATTACATGGGCTTGAGGATCCTCTCCAACTTTGCCGTCAAACTTGGGACAATCGCCGGGTATCTTAGTTGGAACTGGCAGCCATTGTGGATTATGCAAGATAGGATCATTGGTTAATTTCAACACATCAGACAGTTCCAACGTTGCTAAGAATGGCAGTTGTGGGTTGAAGGACATCTACGGATATGAGGTAGGGCCAGAGTTCCACCCAGTTGTTGGTTGCCCCCATTGACCTTGTCCTGATGGGCCAGGTCCATAAGGGTTGTATCCATAACCGGACGGTTGATTCTAGTTCTACCCCCCAGCACCCCATTGGTTACCATACTGACCGGCAGGAACAACATTGGGTTGCTGATAATTCTGATAAGGAGTGGCCTGCGACTGTTGATAATTTTGATACGGGGCAAATCGATTTTGCCCCTGGGGTTGCTGGTATCCATACGATTGATGGGCTCCATATTGAGCCTGGGAACCAAGCTGCGTTTGATAAGAAGGTTAGGATTGATACCCACCTTGTGACTGGAGACCAGTTTGATTCTGGGGCTGATAATCGGGTTGAGCTTGAGAAGCAGGAACCATCTGCATACCCAGTTGAGCAGGCCCAAAGAGATGTCCTTAGGAAGACTGAGGTTGTGTCATCTGGCCGGAAGGTTGTCTTAGTTGGATCTGAGACGGACCTACTTGCCCAGAAGGTTGAACTTGCTGGGTGTTTGGTTGTCCTTACGCAACCGAGGGTTGTCCTTGCAGACCAGATGGCTGACTAGGCTGAGCAGTGGGTTGGCCTTGCTGTATGTAAGGCTGACCACTTTGCCCGGAAGGGTATCCTTGCTGGTTTCCAGGTTGTCCGTGCTTCGCGTAAGGTTGTCCCGGATTCCCGTAGGGTTGACCCGAAGGGTATCCCTGTTGGACTCCAGGTTGTCCTTGTTGAGCATAAGGTTGTCCCATGTTTCCATAAGGTTTCCCAAGATATGTAAAAGACAGACCACCAGAGGCCGAAGGTTTTCCCTGGGAGGGTTGTCCTTGTGAGCCTCCAGGTTGCCCTGGATAGGTTTGGCCATAACACTGCTGCCCATAATTAGGCTGCGTGTAGGATGGCTAACCTTGGTCTGATGGTCCTTGATACGGTTGCCCTTGATCTAGACGTAATTGGCCACCACCATAACCGGTGGTACCCCAAGCGACATTCAACGGAATTGAAGACTCAACCGCAGGTTGAGCTGGCAAGGAGGTATACAAATGATGACCTATAGTGTCATAATAGGGGCTTTGCGCGCCTGGATTTTGGACAACATGAAAGTATTGAGAATATGCCCCCCCTGCTAGAATGGTACCAGAAGAAGGTGGGGCACTGCTTGCAGGATGAACAACTCTGGCTGCATATGCCGACTGACCACTATGTACTGGACCATGGGATGGGCCAACAACAATAGTTACGACGGAAGAAGCCGTAACGACACTAGCAACTGGAGTTGAAGACGCGACACAAATGGTTGGATTGGTCGGAACTGACGTGACAGCGGTATTGTGGACTTGGGAAACAAAAGATCCAGTAGTGGGAACGATGTTATTATCCCACATAGAAGAGGAATTCCCAGAGCCCATGGCATCCCTCAGAGATCTATAGCACGCAGGCACTGTAATACCGAGAGGTGTAACAGTGTAGGGCGTAGATATGACCGGGGATGTGGTCGGGATAGGAGTCTCAATACTTGACACAACAGGTGTTCCACTCGATATAGGAGACGTATCCTCCATATCAGAGGAAGCCATAGGGGTCGAAACACCAGTAGGAGTAGAGGGATAATCCTCTTCGTAAGGTTCCCAAACAGGGTTCCAAAACAAATCGTGAAGCTCGTCCTCTGGAGCACAAGAGTTCAATGGTTGGACACTTGGAATAATAGGGAAAGTGTCACCACAAACCGGTGTCTCAGGAGCAGCAGAAGAAGGAGACCCTTGGTCACTAGGGATGAGAGACGGGATCGATGGATCCGCCAGGATGATCGAATTCAAAAATCCTAGACAAACTAACGGAGAAAGACCCTACTCAAAACTAATGCACACAAGATCTAAGAAGGTAAATGTAATCATGGTCGAATAAGTTTTTAATACATTACGACACAACTTGACCTTTTCATGTTTTAAGAGTCGAGAAAAGGACAAAAGATGACTCTAGTCGCCTTCGAATATTTAGTGAGCCCGAAGTGACAAATGCTCAAGTGAGCCTTTTCTTTTAAGGAGTCCGAAAAGGATAAAAAAAGTGACTACTCTGGAGAAACTAGGCAAGGGGTTTACCAGACAATCTGTAAAACTGCATATACACCTTAGCAATCATATGAAAGCCAAGGACTTTCCGTACGGCAGTCAATCTTTCCGAATGTTATGTTTGGTGCCTTACGGGCTGTAAGGCAGCAAACACGGCTTCCTGTGGATCAAGGATGATAACCTAGTGGAGTCTCCCCATATATACACAACGGTACATGGGAGCACAAGTCCGTACTAGACCACAGTTGAGTCACACAAGGAGGAATCACCCAACCTTAATCTGAAAACAAAAGTGACTAGGTTTAACGACGCCGGAGCACGTCTCTAGCCTAGACCTCTAGAATGTGAGCGTTATGTTCCAATGTGTTTTTATGTTCATTCGATTTATTTTAAAGTTGATCTTGAGTTAAGTTTCGGTTTTCAGGTCCTACAGTATGTAATCTCTCAAAATCCCTAAATGCAATCTATATGCCAAAACATGTCATTCCATTCGATGAATGCTAATTACAAGAGAGTTAAAGAGCTTTCATGCAAATGAAATGATCACAAACAACAAAGGGTTCCCCTAATGCAACTAATGCAAATCAATAAAATTTTCTTTAAGATCACTAAATCATTAATCGAAATGAAAAGTCCTAATTTTCATTAATTGTTTCAAAGTAAAAGATATTTTCTTTTTCAATAATGGCAAAATGCACTAAAGAACTTTTGAGAAATAATAAAAACAAATTCTAACCAATACACACACGTTCAATTCCTCAAATCAGCAAATCAAACATCTAAAGAACCAAAAAGATCCCAAAGAGAACAATGAGCCGTGTGATCTGGGCTCAAAGTGAGATGAAGCGGAATTCAAGTGAAGACGAGGCAAATCACCCAAATAACGCAACAAAACGATTCACAACTACCAAACAAGTGTAAGGGAGCAAACAAAAGAGTCGACTGGACAACAAAAGATCAAAACACCTTAGTAAGGCTCGATTCACAAGGCCACTAGATGCCCTAGGGCTAGAAATGCGAAATCGATAGAAAAAAGCAAACACCCAAAGGGTAGCGATCGAAACCAGTCAAATCACACTCCAACACACTCAAGTAGTCTAATAAAGGTACTTAGGACAAAACCACAACTCAAAAAGTTGAGAACCAAGCAAACTTCAAAAGTTTACAGACTTGGCGCGACTGTCAAGATGAAACAAGCGCCTTTCAGGGATTGGCACGGGTTGTAAGTGTGCAACATGCGCCAACTGGCACGACTGTCACGCTATAAACTAGCGCCAGTCGAGTTTGCTATGGAAAAATAAAAACAAAAGAGCCAAGGCCAAACCAGCAATACCTAAGTACTCTCAAGAGGCAAAAACAACACAGGTACTCAACCCAGAAAGCTAAACAAGAGGGAGAAACCAAGGAAACAATCAAGGAACAAGGCAAGTTCCAAGTCGTTCAGTTTGCAAACCAAACCGGAGATGGACTGAAGTAGCGTTGATCTACTTCGCTAATGCAAAGCAATAGCATTTCGAAGGCTATCTAGTTAGACTTTAGGCTTCGTCTAAAGTTTACAAATCAAACAACAAGACAAGATAAACAAACAAGGCAAAAGCCAACTCCCCAGCAGAGTCGCCAAATTGTTGTACAGGTAAATCCCCTCTGCGGACAGAGGCGATCCCACTAGCCTAAATGGGGTCTAACAACAATCAAACAACGCTAATAGGAAGGTTCCTAATTGCAAAGTAAAGGCTAATGATGAGAGCCTACCTCGAATCCAACGCTAGTATTCGTAGAAGAGTTGTCGCTTCCGTTCTTTCGCTTCAACTGGTCACAATCCTCACGATCCTCGTGAAAAGACACCTGCACATGCAAAGAATAAGACAAATACAAGCATAAAATCCAAGAAATGCAACTACGTATCAGTCAGAAAGGACACAACTCAAACATCATAATAAAGACACATGAGTGGAATCATAATGATAGTCGTCTATTATTATTGATAAACAAAAGAGAATACAACCAAGTTCTGACGTCAAATCTTCCTTTGGTTGGGTGATCAGCAACACATGCCTTGCAAATCTTGTAAGGGATGGGGAACATGCCTCTCTCTCCTTGATTACTTGGACATGGATCTCCTCCTTAAAGATTTAGCCTCATAGGGATGAACAAGGCCTCTTGCAACATGAGCTTAGCAATTCTCAGACTTTGGGACTTAGATTTGGGAGCTTGAAAAGTAGAATTACTAACTAGCTTTTCAAAGGGAAAAGAACAAGCTTATATAAAGGTAGGAGGAGTAGATAAGACCATCCACCAGATTCATGGGATTGTCCTTATCATTAGGAAGCTTCCATGAGAGGTGGAGAACTACTTCCCTCCTTGGGAGATTCGAAGCCCAACTGAACTAACTCAAACTGGAATCAGTTCATGGATAAGGTAGAAGGAACCTTCGGAAGCTTGTTTGTTAAAAACTTCACCCAACTGGGTTGGCGCTAGTGCGACTCTGACACAGAGCGCCAGCTGGCGCGCCCTCTTTGGAGGATTTCCCCTATTGGCGCGAGTGATACACTGTGGAACAACGCCAATGGAGAAAGGGCTATATTTTTCGGTATTTTGCAGAAGGTGTCTTCAGGGCATATGGAGTACATACTCTAGGGGATACAATGCAGGTGTTTTCAAGTTATGTCACTTCTCACAGGTCCCGGAATAGGTCCTCCAATGTACGGGAGAAGGGGTAACAGGCACGGTGACAAAACACTGTGTAACAATGCTACCAGCTCAATTTTGTGTTTTTGATGTGTTCAAGATAAGTCATTCATTTGATATATGTTACGATACTATTAAGCCTTCATTCCATGTTTGTTGTTCCTGAACCAATTCCACATCAAAGACATTTTGTCTCAAATCGTGATACCTTTTTCATGTCATTGATGGGGGATACATCAAGGCCCTCCTGTGATAGGTCACTTCCTGTTGACATTAGCTCATTATCCAGGGAGTTGACCTATAAACTCTTCCTTCAGTACCTTGGGACTTGTATACATCAATGACAAGTTTCCTCCTTCTTGGCAACATGTTTTCATCATTAGACTTTGACAGAAAAAAATTGTGCGGTGTTCGACTTCAACTCATTCATTCACACCATACAGATTGTGTTGATGTAACTTGAGAACCATTAACATCATTGGTGGTTTATCTCACCTCTATTAACGGCTTACATCATTGGTCGATAATTAGATGGTGTCCTCCATGTTCGAATTTATATCCTCTATTCACATGGTTAGATTCATACATTGGACGATCGAGTGAATGAGATAGAATACTCTAAATCTAGTTCCATCCATCTAGGCTACGATTTCAGGATTAATACAATATCATAATGTATTATGGATATGATCATACAGATAATCATCCAATCATGGGACCACCATTTATCATCGGTGGACATGTCTTCTTGATCATTGTACATGCAATGTTAGCTTATGCGTTGAGTATGGGCATGCCTCCCTTAGCAAAGGTATCATGATAAAATGTATTGTAACAGATGATGATCCAACTAGTGGTTCTTGATCCGAACTTGTCTCAAGGTAAAGCACTTCAGTCATCAGCCATTGTTTTTTACTTTGTGCTTTAGGGGGGAAATTTGTTATAGGCCATTTTGTCACATTTGGTCAAAGGGCCTCCAAACTAGATCAATCAACATCCATGAACACCTTGTCATTATCCCTACACAAATCCCTAAGAATGACTCTCCCAAATCCCTGAGTTTCTAAGCTTAATTGCTTCAAATCAATGCTTTTAAGGACCAGTGCACCCTGTCCCTTTAGGGACCTGTGTTCAACAGCAGGTTGCTAAGTTATGCACCTGCTCTGATCAGTAGCAGGTTGTCCCTTATTAGGGGTGCACTGAATCTAAAAATTCCAGAAAAAATAAAAAGAATACTGAATATTCCTCTTCCAGAAGCTTTCAAGAGCTATTAAAACCATTAAACTTGGATAATAGTTTCGAATCCTATCTCATCCTACCCTGGAGATTTCACCTCTTATCCCTTGAGCTCATCCTCCCATCAAGAGTGGCTCTGAAGCCTAGATTGGTAAGTGGATAAGAATTCCTAAACTACCACACTCTCTTATAAATCTACAGCCATCTACGACTTCAGGGTTGGATTTTGGAGACTAATCATACCCTCATGTTGCTGCTTTGAACCTACAAGAGTTATAATTTCCATTCCTTAGGGTGAAATTGAGGTGTGCTTTGTGACAAGGAAGGACAAGTCAACTTTGGGAGATCTCGAGCAAATCAACTACAATTTCTGGTTGTAAACTCTCTCGTTTTCATATTAATACAAACAATATATTGTTTTACTATATGTGTTATGTTACGTTTACATTCATGTATTTCAATGCTATGTTGATCCATTGAATAGAGTGATTAGATAGTGCTACATAGATGTTGTAGATATTTGGCTTGTTGTGGTTGTGTGTGCAGGTTCTAATTGTAGAAATGAAAGCTATGATTGGAGCTTACAATCCGAGAGGAAAGGAAAGCCTGTGACGAATTCCAAGTAAGCCTATTTCCATTTTTAAATTTCTCCGAGGGAAACTTTATATTCTTTGATTTATGTTGTTCTAGACTAGTCCACTAGGTCTAGGGAAGATACTTATGTCTGCAGTCATAAATTCTGAATAACATGTATATTCGATGGATTTATATTTTTCATATGCAAGATAGCATGAATTATTTTCAATGGAAGCATTAAGATGAATTTATGTTAAGAAATATTTTTCAACAGAATTAAAGTAATAGTTGTGTAGGAAAACCCTATGTACAATGGCCAAGCCACCATTATCCATTTACAAGTTAACTCTAAATGCATACTTTTTAAGATCGAAAGGAATTGAAGTTTACAATGTATATCAAAGCTAAATATCTAAGTTTTCTAGTGTGATTATCCTTTTCTTGTGCTCTTTAACACTACTTGTATTGTCAAATATCAAAGTTTTATTGTTTGGAAATTGATAAAATATATAGTCCACCATCTTTAGACAACTTGTTGAGTATCATGATATATTATATCTACAAAAATTCAATGCCCTTTTCTCTTTATATGGTTGCTTTGATTTAGGAAACTAAATTCTAGTAAGCATAATAACTTTGTGATACCTTAGATATTTGTGTTTTAATATTTCTCACCTATCAATATTCTTGTTGTGTGAAATGGCTTTCCTCTTAGGGTTGTTTGTTTGAAGGACCAAACAAGATTATAGTAGCACATCCACTGGTTGTCATCGGTAGCGATTGAGATCATTTGACCCATTGCAACCTCATATCTACATCCTTGGATAAGATAGATATTGCAACTTCATATGTTAACAATAATAAGATTGGTAGGATCTAGTGCAATTCCAGGATTTGATGGAAGAGCTATTTTTTGGTGGAATTTATCTACTCTCTACCTATAACAATGCAGTAAAAGGGACAACCACTTTGAGAAGTGTTTGACAAATATGCTCAAATGTTTGGCTAGTCCTATGAACTTTCCAAACCTTCCTTAGGTAGATATAAGTTCAATTCTATTGATAAAAGGAAATAGATGCATGAATGACTGCTTAGTAAAGTCATGTTATTCATTCTAGCTTGCAACCAGTGCTTGGAGAGAGAATCAAGTACCATCTCCAATTGATGTTGATGCTCTTCTAAGGTCTGAATGAATAACCAAATATTTAATATCAAAGGTGTCAATGAAGATCAACGCATCGATATCATGAACGTCATGGAGGCATTACACAAACTACTAAAACAAATCTTTCCTTCTCTTAAACATGTCATATCTAATCCAAACTTGTTATTGTTTAGACTTTAGGCGTGTTTCAATGAAATATCGTTATTCCAAAGCTATTCAACCGAATCATTGATTCTTTTCATTAGGCATAGACTGTTACAATGCTTATGTTCAATCCCTCATAATCTACACCTATTTTCCAGGTATGGTCCTTCAAAATTAACACCCTGGTGATGTTCATGGATAAACACTTAGTTTAATTATTCCTACCTTTATGAGCTTGTTAATGGTGCTAGACCCACCAACATTCAAAGGGGAGCTCCCCGGTAAGAATTCCAAACTGTTGGAAAAGGTAGCTATGTTCAGTGATCAATAATGTACTTGTCAAAAGAATAAAGAAAATCATTTTTATTATTGCAACAATGACTTATTAAAGAATGGGTTTCATGCTTAGGTCATCATTATATTAGTCAAAGTCCCCATTGTGGATTCCTAGTATTAATATTAATGTACAATGATCCAAAAGCCTAAGAAGAGTCATTGTACCTCTTACTAGTGGAGCTTCAAGTCATTGTACCTCTTGCATGGATCATTGATAGTGGAGCTTCAAGACACATGACAGGTCAAATTAGGAAACTACAAACACTATCAAAGGAGTCGTCCTCTCATGCAGTGGAATTGAGTGAAAACAAAAACTATGTTGTTAGAGGCCTAGTATCTACATCATTAAAGGTTGACAATGGATCGAAGTTGCATCTCAACAACATTCTTTATGTAGTAGGTTTGAAAAAGAATATACTTTATATTTCTTGTTTAGAATATAAAGGGGAAAGAATTGATTTTGTTGATGGAAAAGTATTGATTTGGGGAAAGAACTCTAGTATTGACAAAGCTAAGGTTATTGGAGTTTGTGAAGGAAGTCTTTACCGGGTAGTCACTCCATCTCCTCATGCTCTGATTCATATGGAAATAATTCCCATTCAACAATGGCATTGAATGTATGGCCATCTTCATTATAGAGTCGTCCCTACACTTAGTCAATTGGTTCATGGTATTCCTGATATGAAGTTAGACCATGAAGGTTTGTATAAGGGATGTTCTTTGGGGAAGCATACTAGAAAGCCATTTCATCATAGTGAATCTATATCTAAAAAAGTATTAGATCTCATCCATTCCAATGTATGTGGGCTCGTGTCTGACAATACACTTGAAGGCCATTTCTAGTCTATAACATTCGTTGATGACCATTTGAGAAATACATGTCTCTACCTACTCAAAACTAAAGATAAAGTATTTTATAAGTTCAAGGATTTTAGGGCTAAGGTGGAAACCCTAACTAAAAAAAAGATAAAGACTCTAAGGTCTGACAATGGTGGGGAATACACCTATAAAGATTTAAATTGCATATTGTAAGGATGCAATTATTAAGAGGGATCTCATTGTTCCCTATTATCTTAAACAAAATGGATTGGCCAAAAGAAAAAATAGGTCAATTGAAGAAGGCATTAGAACTATGCTCCTTGATCAAGATCTACCGAAGTTCTTATGGGGTGAAACAATGATAACTACCATGTATGTTCAAAATAGAAGTCCTCATAAGAGTCTTGATAATACTACACCCGAAGAAGTATTCATGAGAAATAAGTCGAGTGTGAATCATTTCCTCACATTTGGAAGGACAACATATGTCCATGTTCTGAAATACAATCGAAAAAATTTAAATCCGATAAGCATGAAGGGAATATTTGATGGTTATAGTCTTTCCTCAAAAGCATATAGAATGTACATAAATGAGGGAAGATACATGGAAGTAAGTATAGATGTCATATTTGATTAGAATCAATCTTACAAGAAATCAAAGGATATTCCTACTGATTTTGATCACGAAGAAGTTCTCTTATTTGAAGAAGATGAAGTTCATTAGAAATCTATTGCAAATGATGAATAAGAAGGACCAAGTGAGCCTATTCAATCAGTGGTTATCCCAACCACAAGGAAGAGGCCAAATTGGTTGAAAGCTATGTTAGAAGATGTTGAGCTACGAAAGGGTCCTCTAGGGAAAGTAAGAAACCAAAAATGTATTCCTGTTATGCTACATATATGACAAAGTTAATTGAAGCCGAACCATCTACATTCCAGGAAGCTGAGCATAAAGAGGTATGGAAGAAATCCATGCAAGAAGAATATCAATCCATCATGAAGAATGGGATTTGGGAAATCGTTCCTAGACCTAGTGACAAATCAATTGTCACATCAAAGTGGATCTATAAGATCCACATGATGTTGATGAAAGTATAGACAAGTACAAAGCAAGGTTCATTACAAGGGGTTTCTCTCAAAAGGAAGGCATTGATTACGAAGAAACATTTGCACCTACTGCAAGGTACATTACCATTAGATCCTTGGTTTCACTGGCCACTACAATGGGGTGGAATATCCATGAAATGGATGTTAAGACCACACTTCTAAATGGGACCATTGATGATGAAGTGTACATCGAGCAACTTGAAGGATTTGAAGTGAATAGAAGGGATTCTCATGTTTGCAGACTCAAGAAGGCTCTATATGGCTTGAAGCAAGCACCAAGGGCATGGTATGCAAGAATGGACACATATCTTCTCAAGATTGGGTTTGTGAAGAGTATTGTTGATCTGAATCTATATATCAAGGTCGTGAATAATGGGTCAGTCATTATTCTACTATATGTGGATGATCTATTCATCACCAGTGTAGAACGAATAATTCAAGAATGAAAGAAGATGTTGGAATCTGAATTTGAGATGAAGGATCTAGGACTGATGCATTACTACCTAGGTCTAGAATTGTGGCAAAGACCTGGGGAGATATATTTGGGGCAAGGAAATTACATCATCAAGTTATTGCAAAAATTTGGGATGATGAACTCCAAGTCAATTGTTACTCCTATGATCACCAACATCAAGAAGTTGATGAGCTCCAACTCAAGTCTTGTGGATCCTACCTATCATCGGTTGGTGGGTTCCCTGATGTATCTGGTAAATACTAGGCCAAATATATGTTTTGCAGTAAACATTCTTAGTCAGTTTCAATTGGATCCTTGTCATGATCACTAGATAGTTACCAAACATATATTGCGGTATCTTCATGGCACTATACATCACTACCTAAAGTATGATAGTAAGGAAATCAAGCTAATTGGCTTCACGAACTCTGATTGGGGTGTTATTGAGACCGGTGGAAGGAGCACTGTCGAAGGATGCTTTATTCTAGGAGATATTATGATCTCATCGATGAGTAGGAAGCAAGATCTCGTTGCATTGAATAGTGCGAGGCAGAATATGTGGTTGCATGTGAAGTAGGAAAAGAGGTTTTTTGGTTAAGGAAGCTTTTGATAGATTTTTTCGAAAAGTCTCTGGTTCCTACTATGATTAACTGTGATAATAAAAGTTGTATCAAGATGTTTGGAGATCTCGTGTTTCATTTGAGGACGAAACATATCAATAATAAGTTTTGTTTTATGAGGAACATGGTGCGGGATGGGATCGTGAATTTAGAATATGTTCTGATAGAAAAACATGTAGCAGACATACTGACAAAGGCTCTTCCTAATAACAAGTTCGAATATCTAAGGAACCTGTTGGGTTTGGTAGATATTGGTGATTGTATTGATGATAAAGAAATGGAAGAGATCTATTAAGGCTCTGTGAGTGAAGCATTTCCTAGGGAGACATCAGGTTGGCACTTTGCGTTGATGTCAAGAATCCCATAATTGAAAAAGTGGTGTTGTTTATTGAGCTCAATTTTGGATACGCACCTGTATGATTGGTTTGGTGGTTAGAAAGTAAGCTTGATGGTACCTAGAGGGGATGAAATCTTGAGTCCACCTTAGTACCACTTGGATAGATTTACCTAGTCAGGAATCTATTCCATTGTATTGTAGTGCCTAAATTGTTGAGTGACTGTTTGGATAGACTTCCTTGGTCAGGAATCTAGTCCATGGAATTTCCGTGCCTAAATTGTTAAGTGATTGGTTGCATAGATTTCCCTGGTCAGGAATCTATTCCATGGCATTGTGGTGCCTAAAGGTTCTTCATGTTTTCATATAGTTTGAGATCTTCCATTGTATTTGTACATTATGAATACCTCCCTAATTAAGAGGGAGTGGTGGAAAAAGTAATTATGTTTGGTCTTCAATAATGTACTTGAGTCATTATGTAATGTACTTGTTAAAATAATAAAGAAAATAATTTTTATTATTGCAACAATGACTTTTAAAGCATGGGTTTCATGCTTGGGTCATCATTATATTAGTCAATGTCCCCATTGTGGATTCTTAAGGGTTACAGAGTCATTGTACATTTGAAGAGACCCTTCTTGGGCTTTTGGATCATGTAAAAATGTTTTTTATCAAGTCAAATATGAATTATGTGTCCTCCACATCATGTTCGCCTAAGGAATATCAAGATGGACTGAGGACCCCCATTCAACTCACAAGAATCCTATATATTGAAGGAGGTCGAAGTCATTTGGAGCACTCACTCTCAAGCACGTTCGATATCTTAGGAAGAGCTAGAGAAGCACGAAGTATATTGTCGAGAGGACGAAAGAAGTGCGAGTTTGGGGGAGTCTCTAGAGAAGAGGAAAATCAAATTGTTGGTGCCCCTTTCTCTCTATTTCGTGGTATGAGTTGGGAGATCAAAGTCTCCTAATATTTCATTGTTGTTGTAAGATGCATGTTTTTGGAAGTTGTTGCCTAGTCGAAGTCGTTGGAAGGGGTCAAAGATCTTGGAGGCTGACATGGTGTTGAGGGAAATTCTAGTCTTGGTCTAGGGTAAAGAGTCTCAAAGAATACTATTGAAAGGAAGAATTATCTTGACTAGGTTTTCCCCTCAAGGGGGGTTTTTCCTAGGCATGTGCCTATATCTTATGTCTCTTTTTTTGTGATCTTCATGTATGTATAATAACTTGATGAAAGATAAGATAATAAAGAAGTAAAAGAAGCCAATAAACTCACAATTAATTATCAATAAAGGATAATCAAACCATAATATAATATCGTTGATTTTCCAACGCCAACTAGACCTCAGACTGTTTGGAGTAGGAGTCCCAGTAGTGGGTGGTAATGCAGTGCCTTGACCACGGTAGCACGCAGAGATAAGTATGATGACTTTGGTCGAAAGCAAGTGTGTGACCTTGCAAGGATTCAAGTGAGATGCATGGGGGTTCTAACACACGGAGGGGGAAAGGAAGTGTGTCCCTTAGAAGCCTAGTATGTTGCCTGAAAGGAACACATGAACGGAATGACATCACAAGCTGAAATGCGGAATAGTCCACAAAACAAAGTGACGGGTTAATCCAACAACACACCTTCAACCAGATTCATACAATTGCAATCAAATTGGTTCATAAGAAAATGCGTAAGTTAAAAAACATATATTGCTAAATAAATCATAATAGGCCAACTATAATAACAACATATGCATGAAAACATGTTGGCTCAGTTATTATTATTGACTGAAAATTCCATCCATACAAACACCATTGACAACCATTAGCCCAAATAGTGGAACATTATAGTTAAGAACACCTGTTCCTCCAAAGAAGTATACTCACTCTACGTTGTGGAGAAGCCAAGTGATCCAGGAGGATCTCATCAGATCAGTTACACAGGTTTAGTGTCATCGTCAGCAAACCAATCTGGTGTTGTTCAGTGTCAACAATGTTGTTTATGGTTCAGGTCATTCAGGTAATGTCTATGGTTGATATGCGTTTGTACTTGGTTTTCAACATGAGGTTGTCATCAGTTCTGCCAGGATTTGGTCGTCGGCATGTGTTTGTCGTCCGCCTCACAGGATTTGGGTTGTCGACATGTAGTTTTCATCCACTTTGCAGGATTTGGTGTCGACGTGGGTTTGTCGTCCATATTGCAGGGTTTTGTTTTCGTCATCATGTGACGAATTTCACAAATGTTGCTTTGTGACAATTTGATGTAAAAGCTGATTTTTAAAAATTAACCTAATCCAAACCTAATCCTAAACCTCAAACCATACATTACATATCATAAATCTATTGTAACAAACATTACAACGCCATCAAAATGGCCTAATCCTATGCTAGACCTAAACCCTAAACTTATTCCAAATCCAATGTAATAATACAACAAAAATTACAATATATTAAATAATACAATACATTGCAAATAAAACATAACAGTCCCTAACCGTGGGGTTAAACCGCGTCGGAGACCGCAGGCATAGACTACTACATGTGAGCATAGTCTGGATAAAATCGTCGGGGTTAAGTTAACCGTCGGTTTAGAAACCGCGCGGGGGATTGTAAATCATGTGAATAGGAAAAATATTAACCACAGTGGGAAACCTCCTAACCATGACCACGACATCAACGTGACATGTGAATGGAGATGTGAAACCACCATAGCATTGTTAGTGGAACCATTGGAGCATTGTTAGCGGAACCATCGAAGTTCGACCACCCATTAGAAGGTTGTGGTTAGACCGCCGCTATTCACATGGGTGGTCAACCTCCTTCACCGGGTCAGCAAGATGCCAGCGGTTTCGACTTTATTATATGGTTTGAAATGGGTTTTTTGTTACAGTTTTTGTTTTAGCACTAATTAAAGGACCATGGTGTTATCCTAAGGTGTCAAGACATGAATGGACCAAGGCCCAAGAACCCAAATTAGACCAATTGCATTCCTAAACTTGGTGGAGGAAGTTCGAGTGCACCTGGTGGGTTTTAAAAGGAAGTTTGTTCATTGAAGGAGGGGAGAGTGGTTTTGGATTTTGTATGCAGGTTCTAGAGGTCATAGTCGTTTTTGTTTTCAATGTAACAGGAGCATCCGAAGTCGGAATTGGGAACCGTGATAAGGATTGGAAATCTGGTTCAGAGAGCTATCCTTTGACAGTGATCAAAAGTGCCTACATGAACATTAATTTTGGTCAAATATCTGTGTAATTGACCTCTTCTGTTTCAATCCTAATAAAGCGGTCACCCATCTTGAAAGCGGACCTAGAGATGTAGTCCATCAAGGACAAACTCCGTAATCAATTTGTTGTCTGGTATCACTATGTTTTTTTGTTTTCACTTATGTTTTTTATCTTACTTATGTTTTATCAATTGTCATAAATTCTTCTTCTCAAGCAGTTCTCACCATGTCAGTACTTTCAGTTAATATTCTATTCATTAATGGCATAATCAGTTCTACTTTAGTTTTAACATATGATCATTTCAAATCACCAAGGCTCGTCACAATACTCCCAAGATTTCTCTAATCGTAAGCCTAGGCAAAAGCTTGGTTCCCAAAAGCGCTTTCTATTAGTTATGAGGTTCTATTTATAACAGAGGGTGGGGTGACCCTTGACATTCCCCTTTGTGACTCTTTGAATACCCTCATGACTCTTCAACTTCTTTACAAATAACTCATTACATTACATAGTGATTGTTCACATTCCACTAATGACACTTGGAATTTCACTTAAAACATATTTACAAATAATGCACATTTTCCACATGTACCCGTATGAGACAAAATAGGCTAGAGACAACCTAACAAGACAAAACACTATGACTCATAACTTTTGGGAAAGACCAACTTGGCAACTTCCACTTGATGAATCTCAGTGATGAGCTGATACCAAGCTTGGTATTATGCTATGGTGTCCCCAAACTGCTTGATAGCATATTTCTGATAGCATACTCTTGCCTCCATAGCTTTTGGGTATATGGTCTTAGAACCCTTGTCCAACTCATATTGAATCATGCATAGCATGGTCTTGAGTATGGCAGGACCACCAATGTACTTCTGCATGTTTTCTGTGCTCAACTCCAAGTAATTGTCAGTGGCCTCTTGCCTTAGCTACTCCATGCACCTGTCAACCTCCAGCCAGACTTGGTTCTCCTCATTAGCTTTGGTGAGGGAACTAATTGATGGGTTCTTGTGTGTTCTTATCATGACCTCTAGACTCTTATACAATCATGCATATGAATATTGTATGTTGGTGACAAATGGGGCGAGCTACTCATAGTTCTGGATCATCATCCAAGTTTGTGCTTTGTCTATATTTGCCTGTGACTTCATCGTCTTATGCAAGTAAGGCAGGGCTCCCTTTTACCTCATTGTCAATTCCTGCACATGGGTAGTAGCAGCATGTATGTCCTTGACATTTAGGGCAACCTTTATGCTTCACTGCTAAAAACCATGTAGATGGACAATCGCCTTATGCATGGTGACAAATTTGTCATAGAGTTTCCACATTGTGGCCTCAAAAGTTGATACTTCATCAAGTATCACTTTGCTCATCTCTACCGTTGTGGATCCTGTGGATTGTTCTGCCTTCTTCCTGGATGCTTGCAAGTTCTTTGCCATTTGTAGATTATCTACTAATAGGAACTTGACATTTGAGCTTGTGGCTCTTGCATAAGCCATAGTGGCATCATCCATGATTTCAAAAATCTGACATTATCACCCTTTCCTTCATAAATGCAGGTGACGTGTGAGCATCCACGAAATTCTTTATCCTCGCCTGTACAATCTTCTGTTGCAACTCATCAAATGATAGATTGTACACATCCATCACCAAATCATCATCAAGGAGACCAACCTCTCCTTGATCGCCCAGGACTATATCTGATACTGGAGGTGGTGGAGACTGAGGGGCAACCTTTGGTGATCTCAGCATGAGGTCTATATCTTAGTCTTGCGGCTCATGTCCCAACTACATGTCCGTCACTTCAACCATTTTCTCAATCTTCTAAGCAAGCTCTCGATCCTGCATCTACTCACCCTCTTCTTCATTTGTTGGTTGTTCTGACTCCTCACCTCTTATGGGCGCAATTTGCTCTATCATTGCACCTTTCCCTTCTTCTTGTTCATGTTTCTACTTCTCTTCCCTCTCTTCCCTTCTTAGCTCATGTTCTTCCTTCAACTTCTTCTATGTTTCCTGCAACTTCCTTTCTGCTTCCTCCAACCTTTATTTCTCTTTGTTCCTTTGCTTTACTATCTCTATGCATTGTTGCTTCTTTGCCTCCGCTACCAAAGTTGGTTTCTCAACGAGAGGATATTCTTTGAACTTGTAGCTTTTCTCAGCCTCTGGGTTCTCAGTAATCTCCCTCTTACCCTTGTGTTGAAGCCCCGAAAATCGGGTCGACAACAAGGGGGATACCCACCCAGTCCGGACCTTGGTTGGCAGCGCCTTATCCGTTTGGTATAGCGGGTCCGACTGGGGATAATGGGACCAGTTTCCCAATCTAAGGGTGTGTGTGTGTGTGTAGAGTTGGATGAAGCTGATCTAAGAGTACTTTAAAGCTAATTTAATTCAGATTCTTAAACTAACTCTATGCTATTGTAATCTAATGAGAAACAACACATCTAATCTACACTAACTCGGGGTGTATATCTTCTATTATGCGATCTAAAGAGATTTCAAACAATAACTGGTAATAAAGATAATTCAGCTATCATAAGAATAGAAATCAATTAAGATAAACCACTTTGCATAAGAAGTTAGGCAAAACAATTGTGAACACCATATCGCATAATAAGTTATTCATATATCAGACATAAATAAATGACTCCACCGTATAGAAGTGCCAAATGGTAACTCATACATTCATGCAGTAACATATAAACAACTGAAAACTGTATATCAATTTAAGAATATAAGCAGAAATGGCCAAGAGATAAAAGTACCATTTATGACTAATCCTACTCATAAACTTCAAGCAAAAACGATTTATCTCTACTTGTTCTAACATCTACTAAGAGTACAAAAGTGAAACATCAGTAGCAGACATCAAATGCAAACATTAATAAATCTCGATCCATCCATTCATCAAAACCTCCTCTGAGGGTGCAGAAGTGCATGTTCCGAGGACAAGTTTTTGACAAATTTCTGGACCCTTCTCTAAATGCATGAGAAGGGTTAAAATACTACTTCCTAATTCTAATAATAGTGTCTTTACAAAATTTAGGATGCGGTTTTCAAATGACTGTCCTTTTTCTAATCTAATTTAAAAGAAAAATCAAAATTCTAAAATAAGGCTACTTCTGAACTTGGTCTTTAAAGCTACAAGTGTTCATCATGGGCTTGAGAAGAGTCGGCTGGCTGACTTCTGTGCTGAGCTGGGTTGCGAAAACAAAATCTATGAGAGCTGGCACTACTTTCCTGGCCGCATTTATGATGCATTTCACAGTCATCCATTGACTATGCGGCTTGACCAAGTATGCCTAGTAACACTCCCAATTTAACCTGTTCAATGCCTGGATCGCTTTTCCCTTTTCCTGCACCTTCTGCTTCCATTCTGCTTCCAATTGTAGTTTATTTGGTAGGTACCCCGGGGTGGTCTCTTCGATTAAGTTGGCCCTGTGTAAATTCTCATTTACACAGTCGATAAGAATGTTTTCTTGTGTGGCCGCTCTCTCCGCTGCTTGTTCTGCCTGCGTGATTTGATCGTCCCATTTATTAAAGAGCAATTCTTTATGATTCTCATTTATTCTGGGTGCACTTGCTCTTTTCTCTTCATATTCATCCTGCCAAGCTAAGTATTCCGTCACTCGTCTGTCACTCTGATCATAGTCACTTCGTAAGTCCACCACTTGATTGGTGATTTTATCGCTCAGCTCGCAATAGTGACTCCACTGTGATATCTTACATCCCAACTCTTCCTGTTGCTGCAGAAGTTGCTCATTTAAGTCAATAGATTCTGAAATAAATTCCGCAAGCTTAGGCTCATCTTTATGCATTTCTTGTAAAATTTGCAATTGCTTTCCTTTCTCGTCTAGACTTCTTTGATAGCCTATCTGCATCTGCTGAAAGTCTTCCTGCAACTTCTCGAGCTGTTTGGAAGCTTCAATATTAGCATTGGCTTGTTGCAACTGTCGTTGTAGTAGTTGTATTTGATCTTCTTGTTCTTTCAACAGTTGCTGAACTTCCGATGCCTTGTCAATAGTTGCAGAAGCATATGCTCCTGCGATCTGAGACAACTTAGTGAGATTTTCAGTTGGGTTATTGTTGGGGTCTTTCCATAAGACGTCCAAATATTCAGCATCTTGTGACAGTGTATTTTCTAGTTTTCTTTTCTTCCTCTGTCTCCTTACAACTGGTTTATGTTGGGGACTATAGAATACATCCAATGGGTGAATTTCTTCTACATTAAGTAGAAGCTCAGAAGGTGGAGCGATAGGAATGTGCTCCATTTTTGTGACACTGCTGACTATGGTCGAAACCACTTCTTGCGCTACCTGTGTATTGTTCACAAGTGTTCTTGGGGTTTTCCCTTCAAGATTGATCAGCTCATTGAAGGTTTCCCATTCTTTGTCCAGTTCTTTTGTGACGAGTGGCGCTTTAATGACGGGAGGGGGGACATCTCTTGGCGGGGAGGCGATAACTTGCTGTTGCGACATTGCACTTGACTGAGCTGTATCTTTAGCTGTTTCTTCGTTTTTTTTTTGGTCGCTTCCAAACCCTTTAGAATGTTCAGGCACTCCTTGCGCAGTGTTAGATTTAGATCTGGATGTGCTAGAGTTTCCACTAAGGCTAACGCTGGGAGTTGGTTCTCTGGCAGGCAGTCGCAGCTTCTCTAGAGGAACACTGGCCAGCCTTCCTTCCCTGTATAACATGAATCTTTGGAGGTCATATGGAGACAACTTCGACCAAGCTTCCCGCAAAATTTCGTAGAGTGAGCTTCTACTCTGAAACAAATCATCAAACAAATCTTTCTTTCCAACGAATATTCTTATTTTCACGTTCGTTGTGAAATCATGGGCAACATCATTTGGGTCAAACGGACTTGCTGGGAATTTAAATAATTGTAGACATGTCACATTCTCCACTTCGGTGAAAGCGTGTCCTACATCGAGCAATGAGAAGGCCCCACAAGTTACAGGAAACTGAGGCCATATGGCCTTCTTTTTGTCTTTTAGGTCTTTGGTCAGGCCGCCTTCTGAACAGGTTTGATATGCAATTTCCCGAGCCAAAAGTTTATTGGGGATATATAGAGGTAGGACATGTGGAGGTACAATGCTTCCAAACACTCTAATATAGGTGAACCATTCTTCCCCGAACCATCTTGCGATGGGGATGATGTCTATATGTGCCTTGGGTGAGCACCTCGAGGGGTCTTCATCATACATCATTCTATACAAGGGTAAGATAAGCCCGTGACAAATTTGGTAGAAGTGTGGGACGAACTGGGAATCCCATAACATCTTATGATAAACATGGATAGGTAATGGGTCCTGGGTAGTCCATTTCCAACCCATAGTGGGAAATTTAGACACATAACAAATAGAATCCATAACATATGCAGACAGATAAAAAGGAGGATAGATCCTTTGAGACAAGGATCTTTTAGGCCGGTAATTGATAACAGCCTTGTATAGATTATCAGAAAAGATCTTGGTCCAATCCATAATATCGGCATTTGTGGCAGCATCTATTAATGGTAGCCATTCAGATGAAAATTTATTGATATCCGGCATCCCAAATAACCTACAAAGCATGGCTGCAGCAAAACAATACGGAGAGGTGAGGGAACCAGTGTTGTACATACCGTTTTTGTCCTTTTTGAGCGGCTCCTCTTTTCTGGACCAATCTTTGGTGGTCTCTGCTAGGTTTGGGTTCTCTGCCACAAATTTCTTAATGAATTGTGCATTGTAAGTCGCCTGCGGTTCAGAAAGATGATACATAAGCTTTAAATCTTGCGCAGCGAATGATCCGATGAGCCCATGTCCTTGAACCTTGAATTGTCTATTGTTCATCTCTGCATTTTCAAGTATCCACTTGATCATATCTGTATATGGTAGAATTTTGGGCCTTGCTGCTATCCGGTGAAGAAATGAACATGCTAGCTCCTCTAAGGATGCCTCAGAAGAGAGTTGTGAGCTCGCGACAGTATCAACCTTCATTATTCTAGGATTTTCTTCTTCAAGCAGCCTGTACATGCTTTCCCATGTCGATATCCCTACGTCTCTGTTACAGGTTGTGTCTGTATACAAAGGCGCCATCTCCTTCGTCTTTTCCTTCGCCTCAGAGCCTTGAGCTTTATTTTTCTTTCCCATTTCTTCCTGCGTTGGGCTTGAATCGTCTTAGCTCTTCGTTCCTGCAGATTACGAGTGAAATGGAAATGAATGATTAAGAAAGGTGATGGGAGAGTTTTAAATGCAACAGATATATCAAATATGCCACCTTACGTGAAGTAATTCTTTACAAAAGCACGCATCTTCATTTAATTTAATAACTGACAACTAATTCATTTACTATCATTAAAAGTGCATGATCTTGAGTCAGATTATGGTAAGTGGATTTTCTTTGAATGGTGTGCCCGAAGGATTCGTGATGAAGTGATTTATGATTTGCTTATGTAACATCGCAGATCGCGCCATCGCAGATCGCACCATCGCAAATCGCACCATCGCAGATTACGAGAATATAATATCGCAACATCACAGGTCGCAGAAGTTTGATGTTTGCCAAATCTTTCCAGCTCACATCTGCAATATGCGATCTTGCGATTGGTGTTATCGCAGATCGGTAAATCTTGAAGTTTTTTCCTTATGAGTATTACTTCATTGCGATGTGATGTTATGCTTAACACGAGGGTCTTGCGCATACTGATATTATAGAGAAATAGAGGCATTTCCTATCTTTTTTGCAACATGGTTTTAAAGATATTTCCCTTATCGTAGACTTAGGTTAAAAATATTCAAAGGACCTTTCTAAGCTTACGATGGTAACCTTATTTTGAAGAAAGGAAACTCTTGCTTTTTTTCTTTAAAATTTAACTAAGGGTCCCCATTCATTTAGTATTTTGGACAACACTTAAATGAACAAGGGGGGGTGTTGCTGGCCACAACAGAACTCACCACTGACTTGTCTATTGGTCTTGGGACAACATCCCAAACACTGTTCCTAACAATGGAGTCATACTCCTAAACCATGGCATCAACCCAAAATAATTGTTGCACTACTTCCTCAAAGAGGATGGCTCAATATCTACACATCCTCTCATCAGAGCCATGTAGCAAATGTACCTCTCTGGTGACCTCCTCTACCTGCACTGTGATGTGGCTGCTCCCACATTCTCTCTAGAATCATGCAATAACTTGTCATCCTCTCTAGTGCGATTTCTCCCATCTCTGGAAGACTTTGCATGAGTGGGTGTCTCCACTCCCTGCTCCTCTGCATGTGGCTACTCCACATCATCCTGAGGTTCCTTCTTTGGAGATAAAACATCAACCACATGTAGCTGAAGTTCCCTCTCAAGGGAACATCTCATGGCCTTCTCTTCATTGAATTTTACATCTCTGTGAACCATTTTCATCCTATTGGTTGGAATGTACACCCTATAATTGTGAGTTGTATCAATGTACCCCACAAATATTCCCAACTTTTTTGTTGGCTCAAGATTTTTCCATGCATCTTTGGTTACATGGTAGTAGAATGATAAACCAAAAGTTTGGAAGTGTGCCACATATGGTTTCTTCCGTGAAAAAACCTCTTATGGTGTACTCATCCTAAGAATTCAATGAGGGCTTATTTTCTGCAAATAAACAGTTGTGTTGCATGATTCAACCCACAAGCGTAATGGTAGACCCTAATCATGCAACCTCACTCGTGTCGCTCCCACAATAATCATGTTCTTCCTTTCATTCACCCCATTCTATTGTGGGTTATGAGGTGTTATTAACTCTTGTCGAATGCCTTCTGATGCAAAAAAGTTTTTGAATTTATTCGACACATACTCTCCATCATTATCACTCCTAAGAGATTTACTATCCTGCCAGTATCTTTCTCGTCAAGTGATTTAAATACACAACACTTAGCAAAAGTCGGATCTTTCTTCTGCATTAAGAAGATCCAACACTTACAAGAAAAATCATCAAAAAATATCACATAAAACCTATGCTTGGACGTGGATGCTGTCAAGGATGGTCCACAAACATCTGAGTGAACTCGATCAAGGATCACCTGTGCTCGATCGTATTTGTCATGAAAGAAAGCTTTGGTGTACTTTCCCAATTTACAACCTTTGCATTTGTCTACCTACTCTAGTGTACCCTTGGGAAGATCAGTAGAAATTTTTTACATGATCTTCAAAGTGACATGGTGCAAGTGACCAAATCTCCTATGCCACAACTCAATGATGTCTCGTCTGTGCACCTTCTCTTCTTTAGTGCTCAAGGAAGCACAATCTTCTACCTCCAACTTGTATAGGTTCTTCAGTCGATCCCCTATCCTCTTCACCTTTCTTATGGCTATGTGACAAAGGAACATCGTTCCCTTACTAAATATCACATCATAGCCTCTATCCTCCAACATGGAAACATATAGCAAGTTCTTCTTCAAACTAGGAACATACATAATAGCTTGCAAAGTGAGGGGAGAAGCTGACTCCCTTTGAAAGGTAACTTTATTGATGTCAGTAGCGCTATACCTCTCATCATCACCCATCTTGATATGCATTTGAAGATCCTTCTCCTCCAAGTTACTGAAGATCTCTTTGTTACCAGTGATGTGGAAAGAAGCTCCATTATCCAGGTACCACACACTACCCATCATCAATTAAACCATACAAGCGATGAGCATAAATTCCAATTCGAATTGTGAAGCAAGAGCTTCACCTGCCACTCCTCTTAAGGGCTTCTTATCGGCCTTCTTGAGCAGACACTTTGTGGCAAAGTGTCCTAGCTCGTGACAATGAAACATTTGACTTTCGACATGTCCTTCTTCTTCTTGCCCTGACAAGAATCTGATCTGGAATGGGATGACTTCCCCTTCTCTTTCTTTGCCTTACCCGTTAAGGCACAATTCTCCTCATCATCATGCTTTAATGAGGACCTGTCTTTGGTGTTTGCTGAATATATTCCTGTACCAAATCAGACCACATCCGCTCGCACTCTAGTAGCTACTCCCTCCGATTAAATGAGTCTTGGTAACTGTGCCAACTCTTGGGAAGTCCTAGAAGTGTTAGCCTTCACCAGATCGTCTTCAGCAATAGTAATCCTAATACTTCCAAGCTCATCCCGACATTGGGTGAACTTGGTCAAGTAATTTGGAATTGAGTCGCCCTTCTCCATATTGATCTTTCTGAGTTTGTCCTTTAGTTCCAACTTCCTGCGGTCACTGCTATTTTGAAATAGGCCCATCAATGCCTTCCACATTACAAATGGAGTTTCCTTACCGTGGAGATTCGAGACAATGTGATCTCGAACTCCTTCTAGGATAATCCTTCTCTCTTTTGCCACACACTTTCTCCATTCAGCCAAACCTTTAGCATCAAATGTTGGAGGCTTCAGAATATCATGATCTATGAATTTCTTGAGTCCTTTGTCCTCTAGCACTACTTCCATCCTATCCTTCCAAGCTATTTAATTTGATCTTCCCTCCAAGGCATACTCAGGTCTCAAACTGTAGAATGACATATTGATGACTGTGAAGTATGAACCCGCATATTCGATTTCATCTGCACAACAAACTCGAATTGTCCTCTTCTATATTGTATTCAGCTCTGATGCCATGTAGACTTTTACTTGTAGATTCAACAACTTATGTGATATGCTAAAACACAAGACAATAATCTACTCTACTCTTCAGCAAAAACCAAAATTTATTGATGAAAATAATAAGTAGAAAAAGAAGAATTTAAATTGCATATAACAAAATATTTCTCTGGGGAAAGTAACTTCTTAAAACTTAGACTATCTATATTTCATTAACCAGAAGATCTGAGAAGAAAACACAATGCTTGTTCAACCCGAAAAATTCTTGCACAAGTACAATCTATCTCTCTACCTCACAAGCCAACTCAAGCCAACACTTAGCTAATTCTGCTTCCTGCCAAGCCCCTACTTCCTTGTGTAATTCGTAAGAGAATTAACCCAAATTTAATTGGGAAATTCTCTCTCGATAACTGCACAATCCATTAATAGGCCCTCAACTGATTGCATGCACCATATGTACAACTCGGAAAATTATACAATTGATAGTACATTGTCCCTAAACTCTAATCTCAACTGGGTCCTTCTTTGAACTGACATTCATGAGTTATTTATGAGTGAATCTTCAATTAACTGGTGGAGTAGTGAAGTTGCACTAGTGCCCGTCCCCACTACTAGACCTCCTACTAGTTCCTCCAATAGTTGGAACTAGTTTAATTGACTATAACTCAGTTAGACTGAGTTGATTAATTACAACTCAAAAGATCTCAACCTAGTCCACTAAAATTTAGGGATCACTCCACATGACTCTAGATAAACTTCCAACTTGAATTTCCTAAGACAACTAAGTCAAATTAACTTAGTTAACTATTACAAGTTGCTATGAGAATATAATTACAATTTAACTCCTAATTTAATTCAAGGACGAATTAAATTAGGATTTCTTCTTGCTATTTTTAACAAAGCTTATAACAGGGATGGTTATCAAGGTTATTATCAAAACCCTAGAATCAAGTTTGCATAAACACAAGACAAATATCCAAATGGCTTCATCAACATAAACTATATGTCAATTTCTCCATCATTTAGAAACCACATTGAGTGTTACATATGCCATAACTATGGGCACATAACTCGTGATAGTGGAAGCATGATGAAGTCTTCCGTAAGGGAAAATATTGATATTAGGTACGAGAACATTTATAGAGTAAAGCATAAGTAATAGGAACAAGTGAATGAAGAAATCCTAGAGGTCATGCTCACAGGATTTGTAAAATCACAAGACTATGATGAATCTAGAGTTACAAAGGAAGATGTCAAGGTTTAGAATGATCTTGTAGAAAAGCAGGTTCATATGTCATTTTAGGAAATTTGGCTTGAAGACCCCTAGTATTATGAATGTTGAAAATGGGTAGTCTAACTAGAAGTGGTTACAGATTGGAAGATCTATGCTTTGAGCAATTTTATTTGGGAAGGTAGATTCATAGTGGCTTGATGATAGAGTTGTGAAAAGTCTCATGTAAAGTCACTAGGTGAAATATGTTAGGCATGCATGACTAGGAGAGAAGTTGTCAAGGGGATATGGTTGAAGGGTGTTGTCATTGATGTTAGAATCATTCATGATAATTCATCCTCTTTGGGAGCAATGAAGAAAATAAATAAATTCTAGTCATGAATGCTTTTTAATATATGTTAGTGAATTGCATTAATTGAAAGTTCCAATGGAAAAGAATCCCTAGAAGAAGAAAGGGGAGAAAGGAATATTGTAAGAAGACAGAGAAGATATTTTTTTAGGTGGAGTTACCCTTTTCCATTGATGTCAAAGGGGGAGAGAATTTAGGAGAGGAAGATTAGAAGCATGGAGTCAAGGGGAGCAACACTCATACGGGAAATAAGTGTGTTGCTATCAATGCCAAAGGGGGAGACTATTAGAAATTTGTTGTAATTGATGTCAACCCAAGCAACAACTAAATGAATCCCCATGATTGTTGAAGTAAATGGACGGGAAGGAAAATGAATTTTCACACTAGAACATAATCAACTGATAATACTCGTCATGCAATTTCTAACAATAGTTGGTACACCACATCATTTCTCATGGTTGAAGAGACATGCCTTGACAAAGGTTGTGCCACAATAGTGTGGTGAAGATGCCCCAAATGGCATGCTAAAGCGAAATTTATGATTGGTCAAATTTGAAGAAAATATTTATTAAATTGTGTGAGTCTTATGTTGACCAAGTTGACCCTCCATAGGTGGAAATTTTCATTGAGAATTCATCTTTAAAGGAAGGTTTAAGGTAAGATTTTTTAAAGGGCGAGTTTATCTTTTCTTGAAGGTCAAGTTGGCCTACAAAGGTTGAATTTATTGAGGTTGGATCCATGGGTTTAAGGGCTATTCGACCCTCATCTAGGTACCTCCTTCAAATTTATTTTAAGGGCTCGATTCTCCTCGATGTAGTACCATTTTTCTCACATCTATCAATTTATTTCATTTTGAATGGTCTATGTAGTCACACATATCAAAAATATTGATTTTGAGTTTTCTGAGGATATTTGTGATTTTTTGTCTATCTTTTTTGTGTATCTCAATAGAAAAAACAAACAAATTGAGGGTTGTTTAATGTGTTATATTGTTGGGTTGGACATGCACGATCTAGTCAAGAAGAAGGGCTAAGTGTGAGGCCTTCATTGAAAGTTTTTGACCCTATTATGAGGCTACATTTAGGTTGTTCCACGAATCCTTACGAGGCGCTAATTTAGGCCATTCTTGAGGCTAATTGTGGAAATTTGGACCCCCTCTTATTGAAATATGTAACTAGGTTCAGTCTTCATAATGGCATATGTAATCATGATTTTATGTATTTGATATTGAAGAGAAAAAGAAATTTATTATTGTCATTATTGATGCATGGGTTTCATGCTCAAGGTTATTTTATTCATAGGTCAAGCACCCATTGAGTGCTTCTAGAGCTTGTCATTGAGTTAACAAACCAATTGAGTCATTTCCATGTATGGAAGACCATATTAGGTTTATTGTATCAAGTAAACAAAATTTATTTGAATCAAAATTAGATTTAAAGACCCTCCAAGACCTTAGCAACGTTTAGGAAACAAGTTGTCCTATCAAGCAGTGAAGTCGACCTCCTAAAGATGGCATGTCAGCCTATCATTGTTACACAAAAAATTGTCACCATGACTTTCTACAGTTTGTGTGAGTCCATCACCACTCATACATACCTCCTTTCCAAGTATTAAGCCTTAGCTCTTCATGTCAAGCCTTGAAAATGGGAGAAAGACCTTAAAAATATCTCAAATCCTGGTTTTGCACTTTCTCCTAGCATTGCCTGCGGTACCGCACCCAATGGTCATGTCCCCTGCGAACCTAACCGCTCTGTCTGTTAAGTGATGGGTGCGAACCCCTGTAAAAGTTAAAAAGGCATGAGTTCGCTCTTAAAAAATCACCTTGGGTCACTTCTGGATGTTTCTAGAAGGAATATTACGCTGGAAAGTCCGCTCCACCTTGGTTCATCCATTCCATAACTAAGGGAGCTAACTCCATGATATGAGGTGCTTATCCCATTTAAGGAGGAACTTATCCCTTCAATGGTGGACCTGCAACTTCCTCATTTTCACTATAAATTCATGCATTGGGCTAGTTGTAGGGGAGGTTGAAAGCTGAAGATTCTTGAGGGTAAATGCTGCTGGAAATTAGACTTCCTTTTTGAGCTTGTGAGAGGAGAGACCACATACCTTTCATGTCATTTGGGAAGTGAGTGAGGCTTGTCAAAGTAGAGGAGACTCCTGCTGGACCCTGGAAAGAACTTGTGCAACATCAAGCCAAAGGTTGTAAGGTTCTTTTATTCATAAAGTTAATACAATCAAGTTTGTTTTTCTCAATGAACTGTCTCTAATGGTTTATTTTATGAGCTCCTTGATCTTCATAATGAACATGTTTTATTATAATATCTATGTAGGTGTTCTTTGATGTGTGTTTGTTTGTGTATGCAAGTTATTGAAAAGGAACTGCTTGAAATTGTTGGAATAAAGCTGCCACAAACAAGCATTGGACCGAGGTAGGGTCTGTTACACCTCTTAGTTTTCATTCATGAATTGAAACATGTTTAGAGAAAAGTAGATTTGCTTGTGCTCTTTGTTGCTAGATACCATTCGATACTAGGGAGATCGGTCTTGTCTGCAAGAACGATTTATCCGGCCAATAGATATAAGTAAAATCATAGTCGATATGATATTTGCAATCTTAGGGTTCAACATTAGTTAGTATGTAGATGAACTAACCCTAGTGTTGATGTCTATCTTTACTCCTGGATATCCCCTTGCTATAAAGTATGACTATGCCTCATTCATTGCTGACAAAATTCATGACCAGTTCACAAGACTTGAGAATGAAAGGCTCTTCAAGTTTTCCACCTTTATATATCATCTCATTCTTTATTATTAGTCATATCAGTTCCCATTCCCTGTCATGAAATTGGATACTAAGGGTAATCCAAGGTCTTTCATCTTTTGGACCTCCATCTTCCATCAATCTTATTCCAACCCTTATTCTTATAATGAGTTCATTGCTCAGTTTTTACACCCAACAACTACCTTGCTGACAGGAGCTTCACCTCCTAGAATCAATGATGATATCAATAAGATCTTGCAGCTTTCTAAATAATATAGAATAGGTGACTGGTATTTATACCAGAACCATACAGAAATCAGAGTATATGGATGTGAGCATTCCCCATTCAAGCTCCCCAAATATGTTCCAATGAGACTGTTTACATTGGAATATCACAGACAAATGATAAATTCAGACTTGATTCATTTTTACAAAGCCAAAAAGAATGCACAACTCAGAATCAAGAGTCAGTTAGGCCCTTTTGTCTACAACACTAGGTAACCATGGAGAGAAGTAGAGAAAATTCTAGAAGATTAGCTTAAACTACACAAAAGTTTTAGTTGGTTTCCTTATGATCCGCACAACTTCATCTGTGATAGAAGGATGAAAAATAGACTATCACCTTACATACATCACAGGATTCCAGAGATTGAACAATTTTATAATATGGATGAATGGAGGGTAGGTACCTTAGTGGAAACTGATGCTGAACAGGTAAATATAGAAAATGTGATGAAGGATCTTTAAAAAACACTTGACCTAGATTATTTTGGATAGGTACAATTTGAAACATATCAAAGGTCAACATTACAGATCAGTGCCTCTACAGTTGAAGCCTCCCAGAAGCACTCACAGGACACCAGCACATCACTTATAGGGACATCTAAGGGAAAGGGACCAGAAACTAGCACCCCAAGCAACAGAACAATCAATCATGTCCAAGCAGCTTGAAACTTCTCAAGAGCAGGCGCAAACACAGGCTCACCCAACTAAAGTTAATGTAGAAGAGTCCCCAATTTTGCAGACTCCTCTGAATGAGGAAAGGAACAAAAAGAGAGATAGGGAAGTAGCTACCCTTGCTAGTGGAATATCATACCAGCTTGGTGCTAAAAGACACAGGCTAAATCCTCATTCAGAAGAATAAATTTTTGAAGAAACCATGAATAGTCAAAGAAAATAAGGTGTAGACAGTCACCAAAATTTCCCAGCAGGTGGGACACCTTCTAGCTCACAGAGTTAGGAGCTAGAGAGACAACAAAGCACTAAAGTATCATCCTTCAAACCTCCAGGAAGTGAAAACCTGGATTTTAAAAAGAAATTCAAGGAAATCAAAGCTAGGAATGAGCCATTGAGAATCCAAGTCTATAATCAATACTTGAAAATGGCTCCCACTAATCAGAACAGGTTGATGTCAGCCTATGACATCAAGGAGGGAAAAATGGAAATGAGATTCTTCAAACCTAAAGTGTAGAAACCTCAAACAACTATAGATTATCTTCAAACCAATTTTGAGGTCATGGCCAAAGATATTCATCCCTTGGATCAAATTGAGCTACACAAGCAAACAGGGGAAATGCTATATTCAACTTTTACTGGAAAGGCCATAATGGCCCAAATATTAGAGAATTCTCTAAATAATACAACTACCCAATTACAACTAGAGATAGGCTCCTCACAAGCTAAGGATAACAGAATTAAATCTTTGGAAGAGTTAGTAATTGGATTGGGACATAATCCAAAGGATGTGAAGGCTGCAGAAGCCTTGATAAAAAAAAAATATGAAGACATAGCCACCTTGAGGAAGCAACTAAAATTATCCCCATCCAAACATCCACAAACTGCAGAAGTTATTCACAAGAAGTCTGAAGAAGAGCTTATGGACTTGGTCGTATAGCTTAATGAAGAACTGAAGGAGACCGAGCAAGAGATAGAAATATCACTCAAAAGCAAGCAAGGAGAGTCAACCTCCCAGCCATTAAATGTGATCCCCGTGGTCTCCACTGCAGTCCCTTCAACACTGACAACAACTCTGGCACCCAATGTCCCTATGGCCACAGCTGAAGTAGTCACGGGTACAGGTATAGGAACAGCACCAGTAGGAACTTCAGGTCTAAGTATAGAAGAATTGATAAAATCAATGGAGGAGATGAAGCTCCAAGTTTCATAATTACAAAAAATAAAAGAACAATATGGTAACTTAGAACAAAGATATGACCTTTCAAAGATAAATTTTGCAGAAAAGGTGAGGGAAAATAAAGGGTTAGAACAAAAGGTGAAATCATTAGAAAAAGACCTCACATTTGACAAGCCCTTGACAGACATCAAGAAGATTCTCTGGACCAGCATCACTCAGTCAATAAATGATGTTTGGCCATCTATACAAATAATTGTTGAACATGTTGATTTATTAAAGGTAGCACTGGAAGAAATTCGAAGGACATAGGAAGAATTAAGAACGATGCCTGAGGAAGCCACCAGGCTTATAAATGTTTTGAATAGCAAGAATAAGTATAAGCTGGAAGAAATTGGCATTGAAGACAGAACAGGGACTATTCTGGAAGTCAAGAAGGTATTGACTAAAAGGTCTTTGATGCAAAATTTAGAAAGGAGATGCGAAAACATGTAGGAGGAGATTAATGCTTTTATGGAGAAATTCAATATTTTGCAGAACAAAGGGTTGCCCAGTCCTTTAGTTATCAATGATAAATTAATGAGGCATATAGATTATGTTGAAAAATTGGATCAATATGCAGATAACCAGGCAAGTTCATCAACCAGTACATCAGCACCAAAGGCACTGCCCACAGGCAGAGTTCTCTATGGTTGTCTAGAGAACCTTTCTTATGTTGAGCGTGAGTTAAAGAATTTGTTTCCAGTTCACCCTACTTTTTTCAAGTACACCAATACTGATGAAATCCTTATAAAACTTCAAAGGACCAGAATACCATAGGAAAAATGGTGGGAAGAAATGCTAGACATTTTGTAATTTATCCTTGGTAAAAAGTAAATTTTCAGTATTTACTATAACCAATAAGCGTAAAAGAGGATGAACAAGGATAAAAAAGGTAAAGAGTATCAGAACAGTTCAAAGTGTATCTATGAGAAAGTGAAAAGCAGAACAGACAACACAAATTTACAAGGAAGACAATAAGATGCCTCATCTTAGGGCCTGCCTCTAGCTCATTCACAAAAACAGGGATAGCAAGCCATCAATTTTCTTTATCTTCTATCTATGAGACCATCTATCTCTATTTTCATATAACTTATAGTTAGTCACCCTAGAATATATCTCTCTTTGTTATGAGATATTTTATTGTAATTTTTTTTATAAATACTCCCTCATTTAGAGTATTGCGGGTGGATTCTTAGATATCGCTGTAAAACTGATTACTTTGGAATGAAGTGTTGTTGGACCAAATCTTGCATGGTTGACTGGACATAGAATTGATACAAAGGGTTTTTCACAGGATTCAAGTGTGATACATCAGATAAATAAGTATTTTATAACTCATGTGTTATTGTTTTCTTGTTTAAATATCTCAATTATGTTCCATATCTGAATATTAAAATGAAAAAGCGTAATTCAGAAAGTGCTTAAGTGCAATCTATTTTCAATCATTTTTTTCTTAATGTTTTCCTCTAAACTATGATAGGCAAGAAATTCTTAATTGCTTTTGCCTCTTGGTTTATCATTTAGATCATTTAGTAAAAAATCCTTAATTGCTTTTTATTGGTGATCATCCAAATTCCCTCTTCTCAAAACATGTGGAAGGATCCTTAATTGCCCTTCTTCCCTTTTGAGCCCATCCCATTCTTTCAAGTTATCATTTGTTCCCTGTTTAGCTATCTTGCCCTGTGAAGCCATCCTTTGTTAGAAAGCCAAGTCTAGTTGAACCATCTTCTTTTGACTCCATTAGCCCAATGGCCTGAAATATTCAGTTATACCCATCTGCTATTGAATTTCACCACCAAATCTAATCAAATCCCAAAGCTTTCATAACTATCCTAAAACTTTATAAAATAAAGCTAAATCATAAAGAGAAAGCCCTCTCCAAGTACAGATTGGCTAGATTCTGTACCCAAAAGTTGGTTTGTGGTTACCGGATCCCTTTCCTCTTCTTACAATTTCTAGGAAAATCTGAGTGATAACGCTAGGTAGTAGCATGATGGATATAGGGTGATAGCTTGAGCTCCTCCAGTAACAAGTTCTTCTTCTTCTAGATTCGAGAATGTTTAGCATAAGAGCAGGGACAATCAAGAGATAAGTAGGAATAATGAAGAGATAGATCAAGAGGCATATTGATGATTTGTGATGATAAGAGACTTGAGGTGGTCATTGCATGATGACTACATGACAAAGATGATCAGTGATGATACGTGATGACACTTGAAGATACTGGAGTGGCATATTGATCGACAAAAATATATTGGCAGGTGTAATTATCCCTAGTTGAGAGAGAGTGTTAATTTTTGCAACTGCGGTCATATTCCATGTTGCATAGTTCAAATGACCAAGATTATGATTTCATTAGATTCCTCTTTTTTAGAGGACCAAAATCGACCTAAAGATCACTTTATTTGGACAAGCAGAAGTTGATTTTTGAATTATTTTATTCATACATGTATTATGGAATGGGTCGAACCTAACCACGTGTGTAATTTCTTAGGTTGGCCTCAACCCCAAGTGGACCCTCATGAAATCCTATAAATAGAAGAGAACTCAAGCTCATTCTGACATATTGATCAAGCTATCTTCTCTTCTCTTATTTCCTTGGTTCGTCGGAGGAAAGTTCGCACAAGGGTCTGGAATCTCAGGGTCAAAGCTCGCACTAATCTAGGGTTTTCTGGATCTTGGACGCTAACACATAACTAGAGATTTAAATCCCTGGACATTGGAATAGAGTGGTCTTGACAACGTCTAGGAAGCCTTGGATGCTAGCACAGTGAGCTATGGGAGCATTCGGGGTTTTAGAGATAGATTAGGTTGTATTAGCCCATGAACTCTAACATAGAGTGGTTTTGAGAGCGTCTGGGCTACCATAGACACTCACATAGTAGCCTTATAAGACCGTCCAGTTCTTGAGACATATATGGGTATGTTTGACCTCAGACACCCTCATCTAGTTCACCTGGAAGTGTCCAAATCTGTTTTGGATGCAGTCATCCAGTTATGTAGAGAGTGTCTATATCTGCTATAGATGCTCACACAATTCCTTCTCCCTACTTCTAAGACTCATAAACAATATTTATGTATTTCAAAGATTCATCTTAGTGAAAACAATTTTTAGTAGTATCTAGTAGTTTATGACAGACAGTGACAACACTTTATAGTCCTCAGAATCATGGTTTTGAATTAGATTTGTTTCATGGATATCATAGTTGTTTTGTTGCATAGATAAGGTTATGGATCATTGTACTCCCTTTTACTGAATTATTTAATGACGATCTAAGAAGACGAATATTTGCAAGGTTTCCCCATTATGGGTTTTTCCCCCATCTTGGACCAATCTTGGTGTTTCTATGTGTGTGCATGCTTTTCTTCTATTGTTCATTTATGTTTCATTGCATTTATGATGATGATGTTGTTCTTTCTATATAATTGTATATACTGATGGATAACAATGTCGATATGAATATTGTAATGATGATATGGGGTGAACTTAATGTATTAATGAATAAATGCAATTATCAAAGCAAAGAACAATGTAGCCCTATGAAAAATTAACATGCTTATGACCAAACCTCTCTTTGTCTTTGTCAGGCCATCTTATACTTGTTCAGACTCCTCTAAAATACTATTTCCTTCTCGTTGTTACCATCCAACTATCATGAAAGCTATTGAGATATTTCATTTGACTCCACCTGACTTATCCCATGTATGGAATGAACATCCAAAATATCTGTTGCCCTATTTAGATCCACTCCACCTTGTGTTTCCCTTCTCCAAAATATCTCCAACCGTTTTCTAGCCACGATCTCTCTAATTGGCTCCTTCTCCTATAATATCATAAATGTCGATATTCCCTAAAAGTGTCCTTCTCTCCAAAATACTGTTGTTATCCCATTGCATAACGCCAGTCTTTTCCGTGCCCTACTTCCTACACCATCTCTATGTTGTGCTCCACTTCTTATGCCAACCCTATGCTATGTTCCACCTTGTCCTTTCTACGCTCTTCGTTCCTACTACGCGGTCCCATTATGAAAAAAAATCCAAAATTTTTTTGGGCTCCAACAATGGGTATCTAAAAGTCTAGGGGTTCAAAAGGTATACAAAATTTAAAATTACAAACAAACCCTGATTTCCCTAGAATTAGATACAAAGGAAAATGTTGCATTGCACAAAGGGGATTGACCTAGTGTGACCCACGTCGTAGGCTGAGGTGGTAGAGGACACAAGGGCCTAGAAAATTTATATGGATGCCACTTAGGTGGTTTATGTGGATTTATGTTAACATGGTGCCTACATGGCAAGAGACATGGCAAGAAGAAGTGTCATTCTTGGATGGCTAAAGCGTTGGTTTTGATTGACACATGATGTTATTGGAGGATTCCACGTAGTAGGTTGATGTCACCCTAGTGTTAGTGTAATAAAAGGTGTGACATAAAATTTGGCATTAAGAGATGGGAAGGTTCTAGTTAATTGCAGTGCCTTTTAGATTCGGGCATAGACTAACAAAGGGCACAAGATGGAGAAACCACCGGAAATTGACATGAAATTTTAGGTCACACTACGCCAATCCAAGAGTATAGTCTCATTCCAACATGGGGGCACTATGGGAACAAGATGATGTGGCATCGCTTCATGACCTGTAGACATTAGCTAAATGTCAAGCAATTTATAATGGGAAACATTTATTTTCATGAAGAACTGGGCCCTGTGGGTCCAAAAGATGATATGAGGTGGACAGTGCCATGGATATGTGACTATGTCACATGGATGTCAAGTAGGTGTTGCAGGTGATGTTTTAGAGCCATATGGGTTACATGTGGATTCCAAGTGATAGAATCCTACTGATGTGGTAGGAGTTAATCAATTGAATTTGAAAGGGAATAACTTTCATTCTAGGAGTTCGATTGAGATAATATTTATATTTCTAGAAATCTCTTGATGAGATGAACACAATGGTGGTATTTATTTTTTGTTTTAGTAAATTTGGACAGAGAGGATTTTTATGACCCCATATTCATAATAGACCTTGAAGATTGAGTTAATTTTTATGTAACACCTTACAATAGTCATCTTGTCAATTAGACATGTTTCCTACCTAGGATAGTGAACTAATCAACTAACCCCTTCTTCAATAGCTCTTCTAGTTGCATTTGCAACTATTTCAAATATGGTGAGCTCATTTTGTAGGGAGAATTGGAAACTAGAACAACTATAGGCATCAAGTTAATAAATAATCCATTGCCTCTATTTGGTGGCAATCTTGGCAATTCCCTAAACACATCTTCATACTCTTTCATGACTACATAATCTTCGAGATTTGGTTTCGTATCTTTTGTCAACTCTTCAACATGGGTTGTATATATATATCACCCTTCCTTAAAATTTATTTTTAACTATAGTATTGAATTCTCTTTGATAGACATATGCCTTGAAATAAATTGAACCCTCTTTGAATTTTGTTCCTCATCAAGGCACACAAAAGCCTTGTTGTAGTAATATAGGATAACATGATGCTTTTCCATCCAATCCATACCAATAAAGAAATCATATGATCCAAGTGGTATGATTCTAAAATATGTCTTAGTGTTGAATCCAGTCATATTCACTAGGAAATCTCTAATATGCTGACTAATTATTTTTCTTGGTCTGAGTGCCTTGCTAAACTAACAAAGAATTTTCAAGCTTGCATCTATTTAATTTGTAGTGACCTATATACCTATATATAGCTTAATAAAAATAAACATGGGATGGTTATAAATATTACCTTTCATCTCAATCATGTGGGATTAATATTATACTTTTTCATTTTCCCAAGCTACATAAATCCTTGACATGTTTATGCCCATGTCTTGGTTATAACATATTTTTTCACATCTTGCTTTGACATGAAATATTAGCCTATTTATTTCCCCTATTCCTTATCTTATGTCATAAACAATTTATTTGTGTAGGTACAAGTGACAAGTTAATATTATTATCACTACATTAACCAATGTTAATGTGAGCACATTGATGATTTATATTAATTTCTGGGACTTGCAAAGTCAAATAATGAGCATATGTTTTAGGATAATTCAAGGCTAGAAAAAAGTTGAAAAGGGAAATATAAAAGGAAGCATTACCGAGTGCCTTACTATTGAAGCATAAGGCTACAATAATATATCAATTTGATTTGTGAAATCAAAAGTGAAATATAATTCTTAGATAGGCTAGTGTTGAACCTATTTATATGAAGTGTTTACTCATTCACCGAGATTGTTCTTTTTTCAAAGGTTGAATCAATACTCGTTGTATTATGATGTTTGAATTATAAGCACTTAGTGACACTAACATCCACTTTATATCCTTCAAAATATTTTCTTGATTTACTACATATACTTACACATTATTTACTAAAGGTTTTATCTTTTAGTTGTATTTGGCTTTAGACTGAGTTTTGTCTTTTGTTTTTTAATGTAATTGCAAGGTTTATTTAATATTGTTTCTTTCCCTAAAGGAAACCTATTTTCTGATTTATAAGCTTAAAACTAATTTATTGTGGTTGATGGTATACATGTTTTTCAGCTAAACTATCTTACTTTGGAAACATCTTGTTGAAAGACATACTTGATACATTATGCGTGTATTTCCTATATTACATATGAATTAAATTCCCAATTGGTTGGAGTCATGGAAATCCACTCCCAGCCCAATAGACAAGGCACTAGCTCTTTTTTGTTACTCACCTTATTATAACACTCAAACTTTAGGATTTGTGTTGGAATGTTGTCTAAAAAACAAATAAACATGAGGAAATCATATATGGTTACAAAATATTATCAGTTAATTTCAAGGCTCCACCTCACTTACACTTACTTGGTGACTAATTTTTAACCCAAAAGTTTATGTAGTTTCCAAAATACTGTGAATGAGGAAGAATTTTATCCTAAGAAAGTATATTAAAGCAATTCTCGTAAATTTGTGTCATCCCACATGCCTTTAAATGATGAATAAGAACCCCCAATCACCTATCTCTATGATATCTATATATCTATGTGTGTGTGCGTATGTGAAGATTGAATGTAAAAGGATTTTGGAAAGAATTTCAAATCATGTGGGATGTGAAACTATCTTTGTTAGGACTATGGATGCTTACTCATAGAAAACGAATCAGTACCAAGGAAATAGAACATTGGCATGTATATTTTTACCTTTACTTATTATAACTACCTTGTGATACTACATTAGCCTTAGGGAAAGGACTATGTCATTGGAATCTATTTCATACTCTTTCCTTGAAGGTGTAAACAATGATCTACTCAAACTAGGTGAGACACACTAAGATAAGTTCAATGTTTAATTAAGGTAAATTTTTTTTTATCTGTTGGTAATTTTCTTAAGGTTTACTTGCATAGATGCATGGCTTCTCCTAGTGTGTCTCCAATCTATTGAATCCTCATTAAACTCCCAAAGTTCACTAGCTTGAAGCTCCATTTAAAATTTATCTCAAATATTTTTATTTCTCTAATCATTAATGATGTTCTCTTGGTATTTAAGAGTTTATAATCACTAGTGAAATGTGTGTAATCATTACATGATTGCTTGTTGTTCTAATCCACTTCGAGTTGTAGTCATGACTGAGAATGCCAATAGTTTTGTTGAGTATGTTTACAATGAAAGTGTTCGTATTGAACATATTATATTTCCATGTGTTTTATGGTTTCCGTCTAAGCCTAACCTATGAAAGTGTCACATATAATGACCGAGGTTGATTTCAACATTTACAAGAAATAGGCTACCTCAAAATAAGCACTAGGAAATTCCTTACCATTTTATTCATATTTGCAACTTTTTATGTCAACATATTGTTAATATACTATAAATATGATCAAACAACATTTCAATGAAGGTTTCAGAATATCTTAAGTTAGATTCAAGGAACTAGACTACGATCCTTTTTAATTGAATTATTTTAGTTGAACGTATTTTTTAAGCACAATTGGACTTTTATATATTTGTCACTTATGTGTGTTGAAATGAATGGAATCTAGGTGCTAATACTTAGGAGTTATATAGATATAATTTACAAGGGAATGGACAACATGGACAAAAACATAGAGATCACAACAAGGGGATTTAATAAGTTTCAAGATATCAAGTTGTTAGTTCTAGTTGCAAATAAAATTGAGTCCTAGCTCATGATCATGAAGCCAACCTTGATTATAAGTAATCAAGCTACAAGTATAATTTATTTTATTAAGTGTGCATCTAGGCACTTGTATCTGTTGAACTAGTGATATAAATAAGACATGTTTCCTCCACACCTTACCACCGCATCCACTCATATTTTGAAATAAGATCCTAAGCTAAACTTCCAAGTTAAAAAGTGACCAATGGGAAAGGTGATTGTCCATGCCTTCCACTAATTGGAGACATTGTGGAGATTCTTTTATCTCCTTTGGATCTAATCAATGACAGTGCTAGGGGAAATATATGTTTCAATTAAAGTACTTCTCCATAAAATACCTTAGGTCACAAAGATCGAAACAAAATTTTCTACTAAATCATTTCTAAAAATAAATATATTCTTTAATCTCCATCTAGCTTGGCTCTTAAGAGTAGCAATTATTGTCCAATTAACTAGATTTGAGCCTAGATATTCAATATTACCATTCCAAAGCTAGTTGTAACATATTTCCATACTATTTTTTAGGTTTCCCTTGGGTATATGTGTTGGAAGATGCCAATATATGAGGATAGATTCTATAATAGACTTAATGTGAACTAGGTGACCACCTCTAGAGATCCATTATTACATTAGAAATTTCCTCATTGTTAATCTTTGACAACAACCACTTCTAATCCAAAATATCATATTTATTTGGCTTTAAGACATACTCCAAATAGTTGAAGCCATCATCCAAAAAGAGGTGGGAAAGGAGAATAGGCGAGTCATGATTTTCCTTACTTTCTCCTCTACAGTCAAGAAAAAAATCATCGACTTGATTATATTGACTACCATGCCTATTGTAGCACATAATAAGTCTAAATATCCTTATAATGTTTATATTTGTATTTCAAAAAAAATTAGAAAAGAAGGATATGACCAACAAACAATAGGTGGGTAAGTTGTTCTTCTCTTCCCATCCATGTCTCCTGAACTGTGTTCTATCACATAGTCTCTAAAATCACTCAATTGAGCCTTTCTTACACTAATAAGAAAAAGTATGTCATAAATAGGAAATCTTGTTGAAGTCCTCAAAATGGTTTTTTTTTGGAATATGATCCATTAATAGGAAAAAAATATCATGCCAAATTTACACAACCAAAGGAAATCCAAGTAATGCATGCAAAATAAATAACTAAAGTAAATCCATGATACTCTATCATAGGCCATAGATAGATTGAGATTTATGATTGCTACTAGATACTAGGTGGATTTAGTAGTATGCAAGCCTTCTTTAGAAATTATAATGGCCTTATGAATAAGCTCACATTTTAGAAAATCAAATTTCTCAAACTATATAACCTTTGATAGAACTGGATTTATCCTAACAACTATCACCATTGTAATGATTTTGTATAGGTAGTCACACATTAATATTGGACTAAACTCATCAAATTAGATTGAGAAATCAACCTTAGGAATAAAAGATATAAAAGAAGAGTTAGAAATTACCATCATCCTTGTTGATAGTTTAATCTCCTAAAAGACACATAAAAGGTCATCACTCAAGACATAAAAAAACTAGGCAAAAACTTAGTAGTCCAACCATCTGAACTAGGCCTTTTAGCCTTCTTAAATGAATTGATGTTTACTAGGAGTTCTGATTTGGACGCTACTATGTAGAAATCATCATACTCTTTATTAATAAGTCTTGATAAAAGTGACACAAATGTAAGAATTTCCCCATGTCTACTTGATTTGGCTCCTTGGAAATTTCTTTGAAGTGACAAACTCCCAAGTTAGTGAAATTTGAGAATCCCCTAGCCTTATTTCCTTTGTAGTGTATCAATTCCCAATTAGCATCACGATTATTAATGTATCTCACAATGTTTTGGAGAAGTTTGGTGTTCTAGTCCCCTATTGTGATATGTAAAGCTTGACTCTTCAAATGCTATTCCTTCAAATTGTTTAAAAGGATCTTTGTTAAATGTTGCTCTAGAGTATGAGTTTTTTCCAACATGTTTTGAGGTAGGTAACCCATTCCATGCTGATCATAAATTAACTCTAATTCCTATACAATATTTTGTGTAGTATGTTCCTTGTGCTTATGTCACTCTTTGGCCTAATGAACAACTTTCTCCTGTATCAATCTTAGTAAAGTAAAACATTGTGTACAAGAAGGAACCCAGGGACTAATTTAATAACACTTCTAATTATTTCTAATTATACCTTGGGAATAATCTCTTCCTTCCAATGGGGATTTCACTTTAACCGAGCTCCAAGTATTATTTAACTCTTTCATCACTTTTAGTAGATTGGGGAATGATTAGAACATCTAACTTTCCCAACCAAATTTCTAAATTGATTAATTGTTTAAAGAAGTGTGTGATGAGAAAGGAATTGATTGTATTTTGGAGACCCCATTTGGTCTAGCTTTGTTGTTTCTCGAAGGGAAAGTTGGATAGGCTCTCTGCCTACCCAAATTTCCATTTCAAATTTGTCCACAAAATAGTTATCCAATCTATCATCACAAGTAGAAAGACCCTAAATTTCCTCCTCATTCAAAGTCAAACTTAATTCATCCCTACCCTCAATTATGAGATTACCAGATTGTAAGCAATTTCAAGTAAGGAGTTTATCCTAGAACTATTCCCCACCCTTTTAGGGACCATATAATTTGAGTAGAGATAGTAAGATGCCTAGTTCCTTGCTACATACCATAATAGAAATCCTTGAGAAAAATGCAAAGAAATTGATTAGAAAAAAATTCAAATGAATCCTAATGATAACACCCCTAGAGAAAACAAATTAATCCACACCAAAAAAGTACTAACTAGAAAAAAAATTTATCAACTCATGTAAGAGGGTAACACAGGGCTCCAAAGTCTCTTGCATCATAAAAATACCCACATGATATAATTCTACTAATCTTTTAAGGGATAATTTTCTTGCCCTACCTCCCAAGCCTCTCATATCATTGACATAGTATTAATGGGGTAACTACCTTAGAGGAAATTCCTACTCTATTAGCCCATGAAATCACTCATATCTTTCTTTGTTAATTTCTCTTGTTTTATTTTCTTATGCATGCTTGAGGAAAGATTTCACCTTTGATTGGACCAATACCCTTAATTTGATCAAACCCCAAACCCATTGAAACTATTGGAACTTCAGAGACATTTCTAGAATGATCCATATTGGATCATATATTATTTCTAATCTATCTCAATGCTTTAAGTGTGAAAAAATTGGAGGATTCAATTTGCATGATCATTTTTATCAGTGTGTCCCAATTTTACGAATTAGGGTCTAAAACCTTCCATATCCATTTTGATAAATGAAATGTTGTTTTATGGTGTAAAAAATTATTTCTTTAGCATATACCATATGACATTGATATACCTTTAGAGATATTTTTTATGGTACAAAAATCATGTCAATTAGGGTTTGTATGCAAAAGTTATGCCTCCCACAAGTTGACCTACTATGTTGACCACCATGGTATGAGTGGATGCCACATTGTCCCCCATTACTCATGCATACGAGGCTAGCCATTGATCCAAAATGGATCCTGAAACTCTCTAAGTCTTCATGAACTCTCTATAATTTAGGCCAAATATTAAAAATCATGTGAAGATCAAGCTTATCAGAGGAATCCCCATGATAGTTGCTAACTACAATCAACGCGAATCAACGAGGGTCGCCGATCAAGTGCACAAAGCAGCGGACCATGGTAACACGTGCTATCGTGAATTAGCAAAGTCAATGATGGTTTGAGTCAACGAGGGAGGAATTTAATATGCAATTAGCGACAAGTTGCTAATCGCGTATCACTGGGCAAACCCCTCGAAGAAGGAAAGCCACATTCGCCCAGACCTGAAAAATCATGAAATGTAGTGAAAGGTGTTTATGTTCCATTCAAGGCAGGGTTCCATAGAAACAGGTAGGATATTGGAAGGGATTCAAGTGGTAAGCGATTTAGATCGAGTGCTGCCCGATGCCACACAGTGAGTGACATGCGTCCGGCGGAAGAGAGAGAAAACCGCTCACATCGGATGGGTAAACGTTGAGCAAGTTATCCGTCTGATATGTGAAATGACTGTAGGATCTAGAGGGTCCAGATCAATTGCAGAGATGTGACCCGATGGATGACCAGATTTGACGAAGTTATAAAGTAGATTGTGTAGGATTTTGAAGTCTGATGTGGATGATGAGTTGGTAGAGATTCATGTTTTGTAGGCATTCTTGGAGTAAACGGAAATAACGGCCGTTTCAAATGATCGAGTATTTCTGGTGAACCTAACATGCTCGTCTATTAAAGGAATAGGTTTCCACCTCCCTATAAGGCATTATGTAGTTACTATAACCACCGAAAGAGGGGATTCAAATGGACAGAGGAAGGGAACCAGAAAGCCGAGAAGTGGAAATGAACAGTGGGAAAGAAGATTGGCTTAAAAGCCACATACTAATAGAGAGGAGAGGGCACAACCCAGGAAGAAATAAGCAGACCTGGAAGCAGAGAAACCAGAGCCGAGCTGACCTGAAGAAGCAAAGGCAACAAGTGAGCCAGGGTTAAGACAAAGACAAAGAGAGTACTCCAAAGAGACGTGGGGGATCCAAGTATAGTCCTACTAATTGTATCTATTATGTGAGAATCAAATTGAGCTCACTGTAATAGGCAGAGCCACCAGAGGTTGGAGGCAGAGTCACAGAGCTAGAGAGCTCTAATATACTTCTAAAGAGCCATGAGGTTGCAGTGAAGTTGCAGCATAGTAGGAGATCGAATGATCAAGTTGTGGCTGGTTATCTGAGGTTCGTCGAAGACAAGAGAAGGAGTTCCAGAGACAAATGCAGAATTTTGAGGGAGTCACAAAAGCCAGAAGCTCGAGAAGCTCATAGCACTAATTGAAGGAGTCAAGTCCAGAGGAGCCTAGACCTGTCTGCAGAACAAGGATAGCCAGGGGTAAGATGGCATTCTAAGCCCATTGGTTCAACTGTAAACCAATGGAGTTAAGTGTAGCACTTGTAAAAGAATTGAATCCATAATCCCAGAGAGCCTAATTGAGTTGATTAGAGCTCCAGGAGACGTAGCCCAAGATATCAGGGTCAACTCCATATTATATTGTTGTCTTATGGGTTTGTTGAATTGCTGCTTTATTTACTGTTTGTGTTTCACATCAGCATAAGAAAATGAACATAATCACTCAATAGTAAAAAACAAATACAGGCATAGACCTATATTTTCAAGAATTTCTTAATTCCGCATTGGTTAATCATTAAGACTTGGGAAAATTTAAAGCTTTGGAAGTGGGAGAGGTTCTTGTAAGTTAGACAAGAAGCCTAAGAGCCCCATTTTCACATTAGGTGGTATTAGAGCTTAAGATTGATTAACCCCATGTTCAAAGAAGATTGTATCAAAATTCTTGATTGATAGGGCAAAGATTTATTGTCTGAAAGGTGTTTGGACAGTCAAGGATTGATTGCCTCATTGATTGTATGCTTGGTTGCAGATTGACTATGGTTTGAGTTTGTAGAGGTGAAGGGAAAGCTATTGATAACTCAGTCCAAGAAGGACAAGAGGGAAGAAGGGCTGAAGGCATTCTTCTATCCCAAAGGACCTAAAGGAAATCCTTGAAGCACAAAAGGTCGTTGCAAGACGTTATTGAATCAGCTCTTTAATAATCTTGTTTGAAGTTATTTTGTGCACTTTGAAAATGACAACTTCTACAAGTGATTTCTAAAATTCTTCTTGCTCCCCAAGTTCCTTTAATGGAGACATGAAGCAAGACTTGTCCACCATGATGGATATGGTGAGAGAAATGTATGAGGAGGGAAGGAAGAGCAGCATACTTAGAGCAGTTGAATTTCGTGGAGGAAGAGAAGCAGATGCTTTTTGGAAAATTACAGGAAATGGAGAGGCAACCTCATATTGCAAATATGAACCTAAAAAGGATGCATGAGTTGGAGTCACAACTCTTTGTTGCCAAGGAAGCCTTGGCCAAGTATCAGCTTGAAGAAGAGGTAAACCATTCCTATTTGTCTTCAAATTCTTCTAATAATGCTTATATTGGTTCTTTTGAAAAACATACCAGAGGCATAGGTTCCAAGCTAATGTCCAAGATGGGCTATGAGGGAAAAGGATTGGGAAAACATGCACAAGGTATTGTTGAGCCAATAATGGTTGAGGAAAGGCCTCAGTATTTGGGTCTTGGCTATGCACAGTCTTATGGAGAGAGTTCCAAAGCTACCATGAAGGCCTTTGAAACAGTTCCAAAAAGGAGTTTCATTGCAGTTACTCTACCTCAGAAGTGAGAGGATTGTATTCAAGAGGAATGCAATAGCTTGAAACATCATTCATAGGATGCATGTGTTCAGAAGCACACACTTGAACCAAAGAGTTGTGGAAACTCTGACAGTCTTGAAGAAAGTAATGGTGTTCCAAAGGTAGCTACTTCTTCATTTGTTTCACCTCCTCATGAAGGCAATAAAGGTGAAAGAGGCAGGTATAAATCTAGTTCTAAACACATTCCTTTTGATTTTGTAAAGCATGGAAAAAGAATTGCATGTTCCTTTTGTGGCTTGGATAACCATTAAGTTTCTAGATGTTGGAAGAGGATGGCCACGTATAGGAAACTTTTGAAGGAAAAGAAGCAAGCAGCCAAAGGTCCACAGGACAAGGCAAATCATGTTCTCAAAAGGATGCTCATGTGTTGCACTTACTGCCATAAGCAAGGGAATCTTACTGAAAGGTGTTGGAATTTGAATCCAACACTGCTTCTACCAAAGCTGAAGGAGAAAGTGGAAAAAGAAAATAGCAGGGATGGAAATAGAGATTCCATGATTGATGTGTTTAAGGATGATTCACGTATTGATGCTGATGTGCAAACAAAGGAGGGACCTTTGAAATGGATTGGTAAGAAATGGTTAGAATTCTTATCCAATTAGGACTACATGTCTATTGATGCATCTTTTTGCATTTCTTTATGGAATAAATGCAAGTTGCAGGATCTTACCAAAATGGTAAATGGAAATAAGTTGAGTAAGAAACTCACATTATTGCTGCAACAATATGTCATTTCAGCTTCGAGAGTATAGTGTACTTAAGCGAATGTTGAAAGATGGAATGCATGCATGAACATAAGATGCATGTGATGTTGGCTTGGGAGAAGTTAACTTGGTCTCCAAAATGGAGATAATGATGAAGTGTTTCATCTTTTGGAAAATAGTCCTAAAAGTCTTTTACCTACATGCTTGATTTGAAGAGTCATTTGTTGTAAAGGCATGTTTTATTGGATAGTTATCTAATAAATCATTTGTATGCAGATATAAGACATGGAAGGGTTCACAAGATGTGAAATCTATTTCTTTGTTGAAGCAGGAGTTAGTCCATCCAGTTGTTGTTTGTAAGCATTCCGTAGGCTAGATTTTTCCTTGTTGAATTATCATGTCAACTAATATAGAAATCTTATGTAGATTTGATTTGGTTCGAAATAGTCCCGCAATTTCCTATAGACAACTCGTGTGGTCATATTTCTTACAGACGTTCTGAAATTCTTGCAGAGGTAGATTTCCTACAAAAAAATTGGCAATTAGCTATGTTCCACTCACTTCCAAATCAAATGAGAACATGGGTTTTATGGGGAATTCGCCATAAATGGATGTTGTCCTATTGGATGTTCCAAATCCACCATTGAAACTGCCTAGATTTGCAAACCTCTTCTCATTGGCCGCATGAGGAAAAACTCCAGCTATGTAATGATTTTTTTCTAATAAATGCTTTCAGTCATGGATTAGAATCAGTAGAGCTAATTTTGATAGTTTGTACTAGTATTGATAGCTAATAGCTTAGATTAGTAGTTTTCCTAATTGAAGCCAAATACAGGTTTTTGAACTTGTATATATTCTATTATGTTTTATATTGTAGGGGGTTTGGTTGGATTTGTTGATAGCACATATCATATTGTACTTGGATGTAATATCTTTAGAATAATATAATACTTTATGTTCTGTCTATTCTACTGAGAAATCACTTTTAATTTTGAAGGGGTTTTGAGTGAGGGAGGGCCCCCTTTTCTCACAACTCCCTTAGTTGTAGTGTGTGTGCATTATAATTCTTTTATGCAGTAATAACTTGTTTACAGAGCTAATGTACTCTTTATGATATTTCAGCAGCAATGTTCCATTGATTGAATGATTAAGTTTTCATGTTAATGTGTTGATTTCATTTAATCAAAGATTTGATTTACATTGTTAAATGATTTTTTTTATTGTTGTAAGTTTGATTTCCTATCTTTTCTAATCAACATCAGCTATACTAAGAGCTGTAGAGGGATGTCTCAATCCACTCCATAGCCTTTTTTTTCCAAATGTTGATGCATAAAAGAGTCATTAGTTTTGTGTATGATTGAATGGTTTGATTAGTAAGCACTCAAGGTATTAAGTTTGGATATATTTTTCACATCATCTCACAACATTACTTGCCCTCGGTTTATGATTTATGTTGATAAGTCTATAATTTGACTCAACACATATTGTCTACAATCACTTGATGGGAGGATTGGCAACCTTCTTGTCAATGACCAAGATCTCAAGCACTATTTTTAGTAGGTTGGGCCGCGTCGCGCACCATGTACATAGTCTGCTTACTGCTCGTTGTTTTTGCTTTGTTTTCTTTCCTTACATTTTCTGTTTTGTTTGTTTGGTTTTCATAGTATCCTTGTATTTTTTAGTTTTGTAAATAAGTGTTTCCATCTATTGATTTCTGGCTTTTGAATGAGTATGTGGTTGAGATCTGAAGAGACTTGTGACACTGCAACACTTGGCCAGTCTTGTGTTCATCTTCTCTGTGCTTGGTTGTAACCTTCGGCCAATGAAGTCTTGACGGACAATATGAGCCGTATGCAAGGGAAGATTGGGTCCAACCATAAACTTGTGTCCACATTGGGAAACCCCATGCCAATATTAAATATTCTACTTTGTTTGATCAAGCTCATCCAACGAGTAGAAACGAAGAAGGGGAAAATCTAAATGACCAAACCTATGTTAGAAGTGTTACATGCTTCTCTGAAGGAATAAACTCCTCTTCTCTCAATAAGTCGGGATCCCTCTTCTGCCCCAAAAATAAATAAGTGCCTATGCACAGTCCTCTTTAAAAAGTACAAAGGCAAAAGAAGAGAAATGCTTCCTTTCCAGAGAGGTGAAGCATGCAACTCCACCAGGGTACTGACCAGGCTCATTGGCAGTGGAGCAATGTGTGTGTTTGTAGTATACCTAGGGGGGATAGTATGGGGTATAGATGGAGGTACCCAAGGGAATAATGTAATAATGGCATGGGCCATAGTTAATAAATAAAGTGGTTAACCCGCATCATGAAAGGGACCACAAGTAGTTAGCAATAATGTGATAAGCCCATGGTATTAGATGTATGGTATTGAGAGAACCATGGTAATGACCCCTGGTATTGTCTATATGAATCCTATATAGAGGCTAGAGACTCCCCATTGAGAGGTGTCAAGGAATATTGTATGGAGAAGCATATGGCTTGTGGAGTGTTCTCCTTCCTCAAGGAGTGATTTTATGGTGTTACCCTACCTCAAGGGTTTGATCAATAAAGAGAAGCATTTTTATATTATATTATTGGGTCGATCTTGTTATTTTTGGGTGTACTTGTATTCTCATATATTTCTTGGGTTAGATCTATTACATTGTTCCTACATGACTCTGCCAGGGTACTTTCCAGGCCTGCTAGCAGCGAAGCAACACAAAAGATGAAAACTTATAGTCTGAAATTTTTTAACTTGCGAGCCAAAATACCATTCCCGATTTCAAAACACTATGATTAAGTTGAAACTTTTGAAGTGTTTGATTGAGTTGGCAAAAGGTGAACCATGTCTATCCATGGGGTAAGTGGGAAAGTCGAAGTAACCTGAACATCGATTCAATACTCCTTGAAAGACGAAGGCCCTGTGCTATTAATGAACCAAAATAGAGAAGTTGGAATTCTACCAGTGTGTCATCAAGTGTTGTAGCGACTGCAACACCCTCCAAAATTTTGGCCTGCATCCAATTTTAGAGCTTGCCTTGTATTTTTACTTGATTTTTGTAAGCACTTGGGCTCACCCTGTGGGCTCATGTGAGTCTTTGCACCCTCCTTGCTTGACCTTTCAACATATAACTTTTTGCATGTTGGTCTCAATGCCATGCTTGTAGCCATGTTCTGGTCATGCACCTGGTCCTCACTTCGTGTGTGCATGTTGTATTCTCTATGTGAACATTGGTCACACTCACACATGAAGTTGTATGCACTGTAATGCAAGCATCGTTGTAGTCTTTCAACGATCTATCACAAGCATTGCGCTTTTCGCTCACATTGTTGGTCAATCATGTTGAACATATGTTGTCTCGATGAATTGAGGCATATTGTTGTTAATTCATGTTTAGTGTATGTTTGCAAGGTTGCGTATGCACAAATTCACTCGTTCACACACTTAGTTATTTTACTAAAGTTATGACGACTAGATTACCCTTTAACAGCTGAACCTCCACCCTGCAATTGACTCAACCAACTATCACCTAGAACAATGCAGAAGTGTCCAACAAGCCATTTCAATATGCACTACCCACACGCTGATATAACCCTCTTGCTACTCAACCGGAGAGTTTGAACGGGCAGTGACCCCAGGAATCAGTCCCCTCAAAAATTGCACAAAAGCTATAGACCTTTCCCACTTCACTGACTGAGAAAACTGCGTAGACAGGCTATACAGACACCAAGTTCCTGTCCTTGTCTCCCTAAAAAATTTGCACAGTTTTTCCAGCTAGCCACCTAGTTAGCTACTCACCAAGAAAAATACACAGATTTCATCAGAAATCCCCTCAACTTCCCAACATCACGCTCAACTCAAAAAAATCATATAGGTGTTCAGCAGGTCAACATCCCAACAATTGCGCAGTTTTTGTCTCCAACAAGCCCACAACCAGCTACCAGCTCCCTCTAGGAATTGCACAGTTTTTGCTGCTAGCTCCTTTCGAGGATTGCGCAATTTTTGCTGCCAAGCCTCCTGTAGCTTGCATCTAGCTTCCTCCAGGAATTGTGCATTATTTTTTGCCAAGCCCCTCAGCTGCCCGCACTACGTCCCTCCAGAAATTGCACAGATTTTCCCTCCATCCAAGCCAGATCCCGCAGATAGTCACTGCTGATCCAAATTTTCCATATCAGTCTCCTAGTGACCTCTGTGAAATTTTCACCAACAACGCATAGAGCCCGCATCCCATCTTGAAACATGCCTTGCACAGTTTCATATCCTTGTCCTCTCTCCCGGTCACCTACATTCGAAAGTGAATGGCCATGCATCATGGTAGACTAGGAGGTTTATGGATTTGATGTCATCTTGTCATGAGTGACTGTAGACAAAGGTACATGAATAAGACATGAAAAGATGACATATGGGATGAACAAGGAGGGTACAAGGAAGGAGATGTGTTCGCAAATGGATGAACGAACGATGCATGCAAGGAGATTTTCTCATGAACAGACGATGCATATGAGGAGAATACTTCACGAATGGACAAACATGTCAAGCATGCCAAAGTACAAGTAAAGGAACAATGTGCACATGCAACATCAAGTGAACACCAATTACAATCAAAGACTCCACACACTTTCCCATGCAGAGGTGAAGCTTTGATACACCTAGAGGACATCCAACACTTAGCAACACTACAACTCAACATGCACACCAACAACAACATGAACATACTAGCACTATCGTGTCAAGTCGTGTCATGAGTCATGTCAACCACATCACTACTGTGGGCCATATTATTTTAAATCAATGTAATGTAACATGGAAATTTAAGAGACCCGCTTGTAATCTGAAGACTCACGTAGATTTGAAAATTCATGAAAGTTAAATAGTCATGAGGGAAGTCGATAGTCACAAGGGTCAGTTTTACCCTTGGCTATAAATACCCCTCATTTGTACATGCAAAGGAATTTTCACCTTGACTCCTCCCTCATGGCCTTGAGAGTTTATAGTATTTTCTTTGAGGAGTGAGAAGTGGCTCCAATACCCTACCTACAGGGTTAGTGATTTATGGTGTATCGATGTGTCTTGGAAATTTCGCTTAATTCAAAATCCTAATAGTGGGTCAACATATTTTTTCACATGTATTGTAACTGTTTATAATATTAACCTTGAACACTTGTAATACATGTTGTCTTAACCTGTGTTAAACAATTGAAGTCATTTAGATGTTATAATACATATATTTATGAAAATGTGTTGTATAAGTTGTTAATGTTCTCTTGCTAGTGTTAGTTACCTCCCAGGACATCAGACAAAACCTTTCACATAAACTTGTTATAACGAACATTGCACTCACGCAAATTGTCCTATTGGGTGTTGTACGTGCTATCTTCCCTTGTGTGTTGTGACTGCCACATCCATGTGGACTTCTCCTCCGGAAGCTGCGCATGTCCTGTTGTGTTGTGTGTCTCTGACAGAGTTGGGACTTCCTCCCTTTCTATTTGAGACACACTCCCACCTCCCCCCCCTCTCTCTGCGGTGAAAGAACCTTGATATAATTAGCACTAGCACTCATCAGGAATGCGAAACTCGTTGTCCTTAGACAAACATACCACTCTCATGTGCTAACAAGCAAGAGATAAGGAAAACACTTAAGATAATGGCAACCAGTTGATCATACCGGATGAGAATCCCACACCAAACAGTGTGAGGCCTAATTGGGACTTCATATTTGGGAGATCCCCTGAATATTGGCGGGTCCAACACCGTTAATAGTATTGTAAGTGGTATCCACCCATGGTATTCATTCACCCATGGTATTGTAAGTGGCATCCACCCATGGTATTCATCCTCCCATAGTATTTATCCATCCATGGAATTTATCCATGGCATTGTAAGTGACATCTACCTATGATATTCATTCATCCATAGTATTTATGCCCACCCATGGAACAACAAAGTAACAAGCTGGATTTTGTAAAAGGACAGGTTGCCCACCACATTGTAGACTTTATAGTTATTATATGTTTAAATAAAAAAAGTTTCTTTATTGTTTAATTTAATGTGTGTTCTAATATTTCTTTCTAGCATTTCAATTTTTTAGTTCTTGGTGGCCTCCCCCACAAGATCAATTTCAATTTTTTAGATCTTGGGGACCTCCCTCCCAAGATTCATTTCAATTTTTTAGATCTTGGGACCTCCCCCCAAGATCTGGATCACCCATATGTTGGCTCTGCGACATTGAATCTCCCATACAGGTCCCTAACTCCTATAAACAATATATGTAATACCCTTGGCTCATACTCCTGTACAGTCGACCTCAACGGTTTATCCTCCCAACTCCTAAAAGTCACATCACCATACGCCCTCACTCTGACCCCAATGGTTTCTCCTTCCATCCTTTCACATTGTTGGTCGAACTCACAACAAACACAGGTTGCCATAACACCAATTTATAATCCCAGTCTTTAACCCATATTAACACATATATAATAGCTTTCCCATATGTTTCCTCTCCCATAAACCCACTCCCCTATATAATACCTCTGTCCTATATATTTCAAAGTGCAATTTTTATAGAAATTACCACCAAAAGCACATTTTTTTCCACCATAAGCGATATTTTTTTATAGTACACATTTTAAGATGCATTCACTGATATCAATTGTTGGAGTATTCCTCTCTGGGAAAGAGAACTATCCAAAATGGTCAAGGAAGATACAATAAACTCTCATTTTCAATGAGTGGTGGAAAGGAGTTTGTGTAGGAGAAGGATATAATGAACCTATAAAGCCCACCTTGGATAAGGAGATCACCATTTGGGAAAGAAAGAACAACAAGGCCTATGCCTTGATTGCAACATCTATAAATGAAGAGGTGAGTCGTCATATTTCACCATTTTCATATTCTTTTTAAGCCATACAAAAGTTCAAGGAACTCTATGATTCACACTTTGAACTTGAAGTTGTCCAATTGATGATTAAATTGTTCAGTCTTGAATTGAAAAATGATGACCCTATTGCTTTAACATTAGAAGTAAGATCTATTATGCATGATATCAAAACCACTGGTGTTCAAAGGGACAGTCCTCTCATAGCTTATGTCAAGGAACTATATCCCACTTATTCAAATGACCTTGAGTCATTGCACGCAAGTGGAAACCTCAAGGAGATTACCTTTGACTCCCTTGAGAATAAGTTTCCTTAGAGAGAGAAGGCCTTTGGGAAGAAGACAACTCCTCAATCTTCTAAATAATTTGTGTGTCTTTCACATAAAGAGAGGAATTATGCACAAGATTCTTCTAGAAGAAGAGGTGGCCAAAGAGATAGAGTAAGAAGGAATTCTAGAGGTGGGGGAGCAAACATTTCCATGGAGAAAAGTGTGATATTCATTACATACATTGCAATAGAGATGGACATGATGCATCCACATGTAAGTTTCCTTCGGACAAAATTGAGCAAGATATAAATGAAGCCAAAGGTAAAACCCATGAAAAAGAGAAAGGTAAACCACTCGAATCTGCTCGTTATGTTGTGGCACATTGTAATATTGGAGTAAATGAAGATTTGTTCAATGCTAAACTTTCTTCATGGAAAGATGATTGGTTTCTTGATTTAGGAAAAACTTGCCACATGAATTTTAGAAGATATTTTTTTTAAGAATTCACTGACAATGTTGATGTAGCAATATACTTTGTAGATAAGTCAAACCCCAATCCATCAGGGCTTCGGACCATTAAGCTAAAATTGCTTGGTCTTCCAGACTCTCTCACATGATGTTCTATACCTCCCGAAGTTGAGGAGAAACTTGTTGTCTTTCGTCCACATTCGCTAGCAAGGAGACTCCATTCATATGTTTGATGACAAGGTTGAGGTCATAAAAGCATTAGATCACTCACTTGTCATGACGGGGATAGAAGAAGAAAGACTTCTGAAGCTGCAAGGTACCTTTGCACGTGCACAAAACTTCTCATACAATTCTCATTATGATGAAGGTGCATTTCCATAAAGTCTTTCACGACATGCTAGATTTAGACACTTGAATTATGAAAACCTTCGTATGTTGAAGAAAAGTGGTGTTATTGGTTTGCCTACAATTCCTAGGAAACTTAAGCAATGTGATGCTTGTATTCTAGGAAAGCATAGTAAATAGTCTTTCCATGATTCTCATTCTAGAGCACATAGAAAACTTGAACTTATCCATTTAAACTTATGTGGAATGATGCACGTTCCTTTTGCAAATGGTAATAAATATATGATGACATTTATTGATGACTACACAAGAATGTGTTGGGTTTATTTATTAAAGAAAAAATATGAAGCTTTTGAAACATTCAAGAACTTTCATGCATGGATTGAAAATGATTCAAAATCTTATATTGGCTCTATTCGCAATGATAATGGAAAAGAGTACACTTCAAATGAAATTGAAATTTATATTTGTCAACATGGGATCAAACATCAAACAATTGTGTCTTATAATTCCCAATAGAACAGAGTAGCTGAAATAATGAACAAGACAATCTTAAATATGGTATCTTCCATGATGTTTTTCAAGAATGTTAAACTGATGTTTTGGGCTGATGCAGTTCTATGTGCTATTTATATAAAGAATAGGTGTCCATCTAATGCTATAAAAAATAAGACTCCCTATGAAATGGGGTATGACCACATTCCATCAATGAGGCATATCAGGGTTTTTGGTTCCACCTATTATGCCTTGATACCTAAGGAGCAAAGAAGAAAACTCGGAGAAAGTAGTCACAAGTGTATCTTCTTAGGGTACTCAAATACATCCAAAGCATACTATCTCTATGATGAAGTCAATAATAAGTTTATAATATCTAGAGATGTTATCTTTCTTGAATATTCCAAGGTTGACAATGTTGTTGAGCGACAGCTTGATTGCTTGGATAAATTCAGGCATGCAAAGTATTTTGAAGTGTTTGATAATGATATTCCACATCTTGAAGGGGGGATTCCTATACTAGATAAATCAGTGGAATATTCTTCTAAAGCACTCTCTCCCCTACATGAAGCTCCAACCACTGATCCAAAAGTCACTTTAAGCAACATGATTGACAAAATTGGTAGACTAAGTCTTGATTCAACCCCATCTCAGTCAACTGAGCAGCCCGAGTCATCTTAGAAAGGTCCTCCAAATGGCCAACAAAGACAATTGAAAGTGTTCATCCTGATGAAGTTGGAAAGACATGTACAAGAAGACCAACCAGATAGAATGGAGGTGATGTAGATGATTCTGATTCACCTATTGATATGGATGTTTCTTATGATTGTGAAATGAATTTGTCTACACATTTTGAACCAAATTTATTCAAAGAAGTCGCTCCTCATGATGAATGGAAAGAAGTGATGCAGAAAGAATATGATGCCTTGATAAAGAATGGAACTTCGAAGTTGGTTGGTCCTCCATTAGGAACCAAACCAATTAGCTGCAATTGGGTCTACAAGAACAAATATAAAGTTGATGGCTCACTTGACAAGAACAAATCCAGGATTGTGGCAAAAGGTTTTGCACGGAAGGAAGGGGTCAATTATGAGGAGAATTTTTCCCCCATGGAAAAATGAGCTACCTTCTGGACACTCTTTGCCTTGCCAGCTCAGAACGATTGGAAAGTCCAGCAAATGGATGTAAAAATTACTTTCTTGAATCGAGATCTGAAAGAGAATGTTTTTATGTCCCAACGAGAAGGATTTGTTGTGAAGGGCCAAGAACAGAAAGTATGCAACCTTGTGAAATCCATGTATGGACTCAAGTAGGCACATTCGTATGAGAAGTTAATGGAGCATCTTCTGAAACTCAACTTCAAACATTATGATCTTGATGATGCAAATTTGTTTGTCAAGAAAGTTGGCAAAACAATTGTATATCTTGTGGTTTATGTAGATGATCTTTTGATGACAGGGAACAATGAGAGCTACATTGCATCCATAAACAAGGAATTTAGGAAAGGTTTTGAAATGGCTGACTTGGGCTATATTCACTACTATCTTGGTATTGAAGTAACTCAACATCCTATTATTGATATTATTGACATTGCTTCTCAATAACATCCATGTCATATGTTATTGATATTGCTTCTCAATTGTTAGTAGAGTAGATTTGAGTCTTATGTTTTAGAACATTACATTAGCTATTGAATATACAATTAATTTCTATAGTCATTAAAACCCTTCTTCCACTAAATTTACTAATAAATATTTGGCATTCTAGATCTACAATTTGATTTACTTTGAGATCTTCCCTAATTACTAAGGAGACTCCAGCTCCTATAAAATTTACAACCTTCCTATTCTTTTGATTGATCAACTTACTCAACTTCTTCATGCATAACCTTTGTAGGTCAACTAGTTCCATAATCCTATTGATAAACCATAGACCACCAAGTTAATGGTAAGAACTTACCACATGTGTTCTCAAAGGATCATTGTAAAAACTCAAATTCAAAAATAACTATGGGTTTACTTTGCCTTATAAGTCATTCCTATGTCCTTCAAACTCTTGACCCATCATGGACTAATGTGATTCATCCAAATCATGAGTAAAATCCACCAAGGGCCTAACTATCATTAGACAACCTAAAGTTATATTCCAGTAAAAAATCTCTTTCCTAGTCTGACTTTGTAACCACCTTCAGTCATCAACCAAACTAATAACTCCATAACATGATTTAACCACCAAATCAACTATTTCCTTATATCAAAAATATTTTATCTTTCATATATTTGGATTCATTCGTTCCCCTATAATTTAGGTTTAGGTCCTTATAACTTTTATAATGTACATCACACACCTATGTGCCAACTTTTCTTCATCCTTAAGTGGAACAATTTTTATTTTAGCCTTCTAAATTAATCAAGATAGGCTTGTATGAATTATTCTCTTTAACTTTTGAAGCTCAATTATTTTTTGATAATAATAAAAAGAAATAAACCCTGCTTTCCTTTTCCTTGACCTCTTCTAGTGTTATTCAAATTGTCTCACCATACTCGATCATGAGAATTCATTCTTTGCACTACAAATTTAAACCTTATAAGACATGTTTATTACCCTCACCACATCTTTATAAAAAATTCTGAATTAAATTGTGCTTTGAAATATGAAACTCAAGATTTACTAACAATTTCTAACCTCTCAATTCATTCCCGTTCTTCTCCATTTTTATTAAATTCTTTTTCAACCAATCTTTAGTTTTAACTATTTTCCAACTTATTAATAAACTACCTTTCATTATAACTCTTTCCCATTCTATTAACCATCACATGAATACATATGTCTATGGTCTTCTTATAATCTAAACCAAATTACTATGTCCTTCAAACTCTTGAGCCATCGTGAACTAATGTGATTCATCCAAATCATGAGTAAAATCCACCAAGGGCCTAACTGTCAGTAGACAACCTAAAGTTATCTTCCAGTAAAAAATCTCCTTCTTAATCCGACTTTGTAACCACCTTCCATCATCAACCAAACTAATAACTCCTCAACATGATTTAGCCATCAAATCAATTATTTCCTTATGTCAAAAATATTTTATCTTTCATATATTTGGATTCATTCATTCCCCCCTATAATTTAAGTTTAGTTCCTTAATAACTTCTATAAAGTACATCACACACCTATGCGCCAACTTTTCTTCACCCTTAAGTGGAACAATTTTTATTTTAGCCTTCTAAATTAATCAAGATAGGCTTGTATGAATTACTCTCTTTAAATTTTGAAGCTCAATTATTTTTTGATAATAATAAAAAGAAATAAACCCTTCTTTCCTTTTCCTTGACCTCTTCTAGTGTTATTCAAATTGTCTCACCATACTAGATCATGAGAATTCATTCTTTGCACTACAAATTTAACCCTTATAAGACATGTTTATTACCCTCACCACATCTTTATAAAAAAATCTGAATTAAATTGTGCTTTGAAATATGAAACTCTAGATTTATTAACAATTTCTAATCTCTCAATTCATTCTTGTTCTTCTCCATTTTAATTAAATTCTTCTTCAACCAATCTTTAGTTTGAACTATTTTCCAACTTATTAATAAACTACCTTTCATTATAACTCTTTCCCATTCTATTAACCATCACATGAATACATATGCCTATGGTCTTCTATAATCTAAACCAAATTGCTATGTCCTTAAAAACCCTTGAGCCATCGTGGACTAATGTGATATTCAATAAATTACAGTTAAAATCCACAAGGGCCTAATGTGATTCATCCAAAATCATCAGTAAAATCCACCAAGGGCCTAACTGTCAGTAGACAACCTAAAGTTATTATTCCAATAAAAAATCTCCTTCCTAGTCCAACTTTGTAACCACCTTCTGTCATCAACCAAACTAATAACTCCTCAACATGATTTAGCCACCAAATCAATTATTTCCTTATGTCAAAAATATTTTGTCTTTCATATATTTGGATTCATTCGTTCCCCTATAATTTAGGTTTAGTTCCTTAAGAACTTCTATAAAGTACATCACACATCTATGTTTATGTTTATATACTTTCAATTTTATTGCATTAAAAAATTCACAGAAATATTTTGTGGACAACACTATTTTTTCTTTGAAAATTACATCCCAAAATAGCATACCTATTACAATCCAACCCTTATTTTTTTCTACTAATTACATGTTTTAAAAAATCTCTAGGTGAAAAATAATAGCTAATAAAAAAATGGGATTTTAAATGGAGAGTAAAATTCAAATACAAAAGTTGTTAGTTTTATAAATGGAAAATTGAAAAAGACCCATGTTAGTTTTATTAATAAGGGTACAATGAAAAAAACCCAGGTTAGTTTTATTAACAATGGTGAATTGAAAAATCTCCTGTTGAACCTCTTGGTTCCCTTGGATCTCCATTTCCTGTCTCAGTAAGAGGCCTTTAGATTCTTTAGAAGTTAACCAAATCCGCATAGCATACTTCAAAACAACGATCAGACTAAGGTTTTAAAGATGAAACGCTTATAAACGACTTTCCAATGGAAATCCTGACCCATGCTTCCTCCTCCTGGACAACCCGGCAGAGCTATCCATTCCTTAGTGTTTACTCCATACTGCAACATAATGTCACTGCCCCTTAGCATAAGCCATATGTTCTCAGAACCATCTCCTGTTACAAGAAAATCTGTACCCTCTGAGGATTCTATCATACTTTTAATCAAATTAGTTGGGGTGGTGTCAATGAGTTTCCACTTCTTTTTGCCATGATTATATTTCCAGAGGCCCAAAACAGAATGGTGCACTATGGGGAACCTCCCATACATCTCACTTGCAGAAGCATTCCCTTTCAATCTTCCCACCAATATCATTCCCAAAACAGAGGGAACCACTGTGGGCAATGTTACATTTTCTTTATTATTATAAACATAATCTGAGTCCACTGCTGGAGGCAAAGACATCTCCAAATTTGGAGAAGCAGCAAGGTCATAGCCCATGCCACCTGTTCTATTGAAAGGAGCTTCTGGAAAATAACAGAAGTATTGTGAGGTGGCAGAATAAACAGTAACAGCCCTGGCACTGGGATGGCTAATGCTCCTCAGAGGGGATGGAAACATCCTGGAATAAAGAACATAGGGAGGTTCAACAAGGCCAATCTGCTTCACAGTCCAAAGCCCTCCTCTGGAACTATATTTAGCAACATGCACATAACTTTGACCCCCCACACAATTCCCAAACAAATACACATTATAATTCCCATTGTGCACTATCATCTCGGCAGTCCCATGCACAATCAGAGCATTGAGAAACTCAAAATTGTTGCCAGTGGGTCTGGAAATCCTTGGCAACTTTTTCACTTGGGCAGTCACAGGGTTGACAACAAATAAATTGAGATCAGATCGAGCCACCAAGAATAAACCTTGAGAGCCAGCTTTCACGCCTAGGGTTTGCATGCTGGTGTCCCAATCACAAGGAATTTTTATCAGAAACCAGCGCTTTGACTTAATGCTGAAACCCCACAAATCTAAGTTATTGTTGTTAATCACAATGCATCTCTCACTTTTCTGATTCATCACTGCCATCTGATACCCAACCTGGAAGGGTTTGGATTCATAAACTTCGTTCCAATCCTCACAGACTGATCTGCATATTAGCAAATCTTCCAATGAAATTCTCAAGAATATGTTCTCCAATATATGACCAGGAAGAACAAAAAAATTATTTTCTTTCTCTTCTGTTTCATTGGACGCAATCATTTTATTATCAGAAACAATATTGTAGTATCGGTTGAACTCTTGAATCAGACGATCCATTGGAATTCTCTCTGCAAAACGAACCACCGCTGCTCTCCATTCAGGGGTGAAAACTGAAATTAGTTTCGGATTCCCTTCAGTTCTGTTATTGTATTTTCGCTTTCTTGCGCCTGGTGGATCTTTCTGTACATTCTTTGGATGCTTTATCAGAAAATCCTCAGTGATTACAAAGACAGATTCTTGCGGTTTTTCCGTGTGGTTCTCCATATATACTGTACTCTGAATGTATATACTCTGAATCCCTATTGCGAGCCTGGTAAATCGCGAGAAGATGCTTCCAATTACATGGAAAATATAAACCGAAGAACGGTGAAATAAAAACAAAAAATATGCATGGCAGTATGAACTTTATACTCGTGAACGTTGAACAAGGATATATGGGGGTGACAAATATTGGATGCACAATTTGAGCCGACGGATGTTTGCGGGACCATGGTCGGCGTGGACATTGATTACGTACATTTTTAATTATATTTATATAATAATTTTTAATTCTATTAAATTTCCGTTAGATTTTAGATAAAATAAATTGTAAAATAAATCGGGATAACTTCTAATATAGATTTAGACTGACAGAATTTTTAACCATGATAATTTACTCCAGTTTACCATGCAAATTCTTAACCTATAAATATATTTTATTACAGTATCATAGTTTATCAACACTACATGTCAAAAAACCATCCCCATTTCATTTGAGTTTTTTTAATTAATTAATTTAATCAAAAGGGCAAAAAAAACATAACTACTTTCGAGATAAATCTCAACCTTTAATTTATGTAAACTACTAAATGAAATATTTATTACAGGTTACACAACTACCGTTTACCTAATCATTATTGGCAACTAAATTAAAATCCTAAAAGCAATAGGTATGTTTATCAACATAACTATTTTATTAATCTTTGCCAATGCAAGACTCTATCAATGGATTTATCTATTGACAACTATTAGTTTAGCATTGAAGGATGCAATTTATAATCTTTAACTTTGGAAGATAAATATTTATTTTTCAATATTATTAAAAAAAAACTATTTTCAAACATGTGATTGGGCTATAACTGCCTCACATATTTTATGCCATAATTTATGGATATCGTTGCAATATTTGTGCATATTTTTTTAGATATTTGTGTAATGATTTTTTATTCTTAAATTTTGTAGGAAAACCCATCAAAAATAAAATCGTTCAAAATAGCTCATATTCATGTAAATAACATATTTACCATGAGTTACTTCCCACCAGAATTTAATCAAGTATTTACATTAGAAAATGGATTACATTGAAAAATAGATAGGAATAGGATGTAAATAAACTAACTACGGTCTACCTAATCATTATTGACATAAATTAAAATCTTAAAAACCATATTCCAAAATAGGCATGTATATCAACATAACTATTTTATTAGTCCTTGCCAATGCAAGACTCTAGCAATGGATTTGTCTGTTGACAACTATTAGCCTAGAATTGACCAATGCAACTTATAATGTTTAACTTTGAAAGACAAATATTTATTTTTCAATATTATTAAAAAAACTATTTTTTGAACATGTGATTGGGCTATAACTTAAGGTTTTATTGTAACCTTTCATAATATAATTCCATGTAGATAATTGTCTTACAAATTTTATGCCATAATTTATGGATATTGTTGCAATCTTCATGCGTGTTTTTTTTTTATATTTTTGTAATAATTTTTATTCCTAAATTTTGTAGGAAAAACCATTAAAAAAGAATACCGTTCAAAATAGTTCATGTTCATATAAATAACATATTTACCATGAGTTACTTCCCACCACAATTTAAGCAAGTATTTACATTAGAAAATGAGTTACGTTGAAAAATGGTTAGGAATGGGATTTAAATAAATATACTACCATCTACCCAATCATTATTGACAACTAAATTAAAATCCTAAAAGCCCTATTCCAAAATAGACATGTTTATCAACATAGCTATTTTTATTCATCCTTGCCAATGGCTCTAGCATTGGATTTGTCTCTTCACAACTATTAGTTTAGTGTTGACCAATGCAACTTATAATGTTTAACTTTGAAAGATAAATATTTATTTTTCAATGTTGTACATATTTTATGCCATAATTTATGGATATGGTTACAATATTCATGCATATTTTTTAGATATTTGTGTAATGATTTTTTATTCCTAAATTTTGTAGGAAAAGCCATTCAAAAATAAAATCTTTCAAAATAGTTCATATTCATATAAATAACATATTTACCATCACTTACTTCCCACCATAAATTAAGCAAGTACTTACATTAGAAAATGGATTACATTGAAAATGGATAGGAATAGGATGTAAATAAATATACTACTGTCTACCTAATTATTATTGACAACTAAATTAAAATCCTAAAAGCCCTAAAGAGCTCTGCGTTCGGCAAAATGGAGGACGAGGGTTTCCGACAAAACCCTCCATGGCACAGAGCAAGTGGTAGCAAGTCTTCAGAAACCAACCGTAATACTGCAAACACGGATCTAGTTGATCTGACAGATGTGACCCATGAACATTCAGATGGGGGAGGTCACAGGGCCTCCCCCCACAAGCCATAATACTGGAAACAGGCCACACGAGTACGATGATGAATAGCCCACAACTCAGCGCCCGGAACAACCACCACTCCAACCTGCGCATCAACAGGAAGAGGAGGCAGTGGTAGATCTGAAAAACGAGAAGGGGAACACCTCTGCGGCTCTTGAAGAACCAAAAAAGGCAACATCTTCCACATGCAAGCCCATTGCAGCAGAACGCCCCAAGATCGATCTGCCCAACCATAGAATCAATGCTCAGATCCAATATATGAAAGATCCCACACTTATAGGTAAATTCATAGGCTTCTGGCCAACTGAGAAAGGCCTACAAGGTTGGATAGCCTCAAAATGGAAACCCAAAGGGCATGTTTCCCTACAACTAGGCCCCAAAAGTTTTTTTACAGCCATCTTTAACTGTACTGAAGATCGAAACCACATTCTAGATGGAGGACCCTATTCAATGTCGCAGGTCTATATCTACAAGATTGGATAGAAAGATTCAACCCAGACAAGGAAGACTTCAGTTGGGCTCTGATGTGGATCTGTATGTACTCTTTACCTTTGGAATACTGGGATGAAGAATCACTCCAAGCTATTGGAAATGGGCTAGGAGAGTCCATAAAGACTGCAGAGGAAACAAAGCTCCACCAGTACACTTCATATGCTCGCATATGCGTTTACATGCGACTTGGAAAAGCTCCCCTAGATTCAGTAAGCCTCCTTCATGATGACTTTGAATGGACACAACCCATAGATTATGAGCATGTGCCCTTTAGATGTAGAAAATGTCATGCTCATGGACATTTGTTCTAGGATTTCCCATTAAATGCCTCTCCTAAACCTTCAGACCATGTGAAATATGACTCTGAAGGGTTCACCAAAGTTGCCAATAGAAGAAAGCATACCAAAAATCCCCACACGAACCAAAAAATGCAATGACAACCACCGCTACACCAAACACCGTTGCACCATCCACCAACAACATCTTTGACCTTCTATCAAATCTAGATATGCCAGAATCAGATCCTTCCAACAAGGATAAGACAACCTCTGTGCCATGATTTGAGTCAACAACCCTTGGAGATTGACTCCATTCAGCTACCTACAGATTCTCAACATATCCCTCTCCAAGATAAAAACAAAGCTCTATGGTCAACAAAAGGAATGGACATTGACAATGTTCTGACAGATCCATTCAAAATAGTCCACCACATAGATGAGAGTAACCAACAAAGTCACATGGAAGAAGAACTAGAGAGCTTTGACCTAGGAGACCTAGACATCTTTGTCTTAGACCAAACTTGTAAAAAGAAAGAGATCAACAAATTACCGGAAGGCAACTCAAAAATTTGGAAGTGGTACTATCATGAGTACACAAGCATAGAACCTTGGGCATACAACAAGGAAGCAACTGGGAATGGAAACACACCACCAAAGATGGAAAGAAAAGAGGAAGAAAAACAAACTTACAGTGCACAATCCTCATATGGGAAATGTTAGTGGAGTCGGGCAGGTGCTCCAAGCTGACTAAATACTACAGCTCATTACCACCTAATCAACCATGAAGCTCATCTCATGGAATGTTCGAGGACTTAACAGTCCCAGGAAATGTAGGATGATAAAAAACATGATACAACATGAACAACCACATATACTCTTCATGTAGGAAAAAAAATGCAACAATAACATATTAGATTCTATCTTATCCAAAGCATGGCCACGATGTCAAATAGTTATGGTAGATGCAACTAGTGCATCGGGAGGGCTTGCTATAGGCTAGAGTACGCAAAAAATTTCACTCATAGACTTCCATTGCTCACATCACTTCATCCAGGCAACTTTTCACATCATAGGAACCAACATACATGGTCATTTAACAAATGTATACTTTCCTCAAGACTCTATGCAAAAAAATGCACTGCTAAAAACACTGGAAACTCTCAATTCCACGTGGACTCATCCACTCTGGATCACAGAGGGGGGCTTCAATATGACTACCAAATTGGAGGAAAAAAGAGGAGCATAATGAAATTGGACAATGAAAGTAGAAGCTTGAAAGAATACATACAAAACAACTGGCTAATAGACCTACCCTTTGATAATGGTCTTTACACATGGAATAATAAAAGGTCAGTCTCTCAACAAATAACCTCTAGGCTAGACAAATTCCTCATATCATATAACTCAGTACATTTGGGAGGTAACATTACTGCTTCCATACTTCCCATAGCCAGCTCAGATCACTGGCTCGTTTCCCTTCAGTGGACCAGACCTGGAAATTCCAATTAGAAACCTTTCAGATTTGAAATATTCTAGCTCACCCACCCAAATTTCAAAAATATAGTCAAATCTGCTTGGGATAGCTTTATTCCCATTGGAGGATCAACCATGTATCAATTCAAACAATGACTAAAGCATCTCAAAAAGAAAATCAAGCATTGGAATCACACCACCTTCAGCAACATATTTCAAGGTCAAAAAATGCTCGAACAAAGCATGACAAAGTTGCAGAAGAATATCATTGAAGGCGGAAGAACTGAGGCATTGGTAAGTCAAGAACAAGCTAATCTCACACAATCAGAAGAAAGAAGGAAACAAGAGGAAATGCTCTGGAAAAAAAATCAAGAATCAGATGGTTAAAAGAAGGAGAAAGAAACACCAAATTCTTTCACTAAACTACTATCCAAAGAAGAATGAATAATACCATTGCGCATCTTCAAAATCCACAGGGAGAATGAATGGAGAAACATGAAGACATTAAGAGAGAGCTCATCAACCAATTCAAAATGGTTCGCTAAGAGACGCCAACAGGAAGACAGCCTGCTATAAAAAAAATACTCCAGCATATTCCCAAAATCATCATAGAAGAGCACAATCTGCTTCTACTGCGACCAATCACTATGATGGAAGTAGAATCAGTCTTAGCTCAACTCAAAGATGGGAAAGCTCATGGACCTGATGAATTCAACTATAACTTCTACCATCATTTTTGGGATCTAATCAAAGAGGAAGTTTGGAAGGTGGTAAAAGAATCAAGAACTATGCATTGGCTTCTTCCTTCTCTCAATGCAACACTCATAGCTATCATCCCCAAAGAAGATCAGCTGAGTACTCCGGAAAAGTTCAGGCCCATTGCTCTCTTCAATGTCATATACAAAATCATTTTGAATTTCATCTCCAACCGTCTCAAACTGCTTCTTCCTCTCCTCATTTCACCAGAACAATCAGGCTATGTAGAAGGTCGTCAAATTCTGGATTGCATCATCTTGACTCATGAAATCATCCATTCCTTAAAAAGCAACAAACAAGTAGGTATGCTTCTTAAAATTGATCTTTCTAAAGCTTTCGACAAATTAAGTTTGTCTTATATAAAACAAATGCTTTCAGCCTTTGGCTTTAGTCCGACTTGGGTTAGATGGGTTATGAATCTCATATCATCCACTTTCTACTCTATCTTAGTCAATGGTGTCCCCTCAAATCCCTACCTACCCTCCAAAGGAATTTGTCAAGGCGACCCTTTATCTCCCTTTCTTTTTATCCTCATGGCAGAAGGTCTATGTCACCTTATCAAGCATGTTGTTCACGCCCACGACCTCAGAGGCATCGTCACCCACGGAACCTCTGCCATCAATCATCAACAATTCATTGATGACAATATGTTGTTTGGACATCCCTCTGTACACAAAGCTCAGGCCTTCAAAACCCTGCTAAACACCTTCTCTATGGCCTCAGGAACCTCAATAAATACTGCAAAATCTCAAATACACCCCCGGCCAGCCAAATAAACATTGCCAGAATTATTGGCTTCTCACAAGCCAAACTGCCATCTAAATAATTGGGCGCTCATTTGATAGATTCGGCCTTAAAGCATGCTTCCTGGAAGCATCAATTGGAGAAAATTGAAGGTTGATTATCATCTTGGACTTACAGAGCTCTTAACATGGCAAGCTAGCTTATTTTGATAACGGTGACTTTGTAATCTATGCCTCTCTATATCTTCTCAGTCCTTGCAGCGCCAAAATGGGTACTCAAAAGAATCAAATATTTGCAATGCAATTTTCTATGGGGTTCCACAGGGAAAAACCGCAAATGTGCGCTAGTAAAATGGGCAACAGTATGCACACCAGAAAAGTAGGGAGATCTAGGACTATGAGACCCTCAACATAGCAATACTTAAATGGGAGCAAGAATATGGTGGCAATGGGTATCAAGTCCACATAAACTGTAAGAACTATGGACACCACATATCTCCACAATGGTATGATATTGTCCACTTTGGGCCTAAGCCCTCATGGATTTGTTTTTGGGCTTTACCCCCAAAAGGCCTCATACCAATGGAGATATTTGTCCATCCTTATATACCCATGATCCTCTCCACTTCTAGTCAATGTGGGACTTTGGTTGTATACGCAACAATCCTCCCCTCAAACAAAGGACCATCGAGCCTCCCCTCAAACAATTATCCATCCGTCCACTCTCTACCAACCAGGATTATCCGCTCCAGTGCATTGGAAGCACACACCTTACATGGAGCACCACCTGCCTCGAGAGGTTGCTCTATCCTAGGTCAACTCCTCTTCACCCTGTTGGGACCAGGACACGTCCATGAAGAATCTGGAGCACACCGCCTGTCTAACTGAGCTCATACACGGATCCCATCGTGATATTACCGGGGCCCACCACCTTCGTTCGACATTTCGAGGATTCATCCACTTGGCTAACTTCAGAACTTGGCTCTGATACCACTTGTAAGAACTTTGTACACCACATATCTCCACAATGGTATGATATTGTCTACTTTGGGCCTAAGCCCTCATGGATTTGTTTTTGGGCTTTACCCCCAAAAGGCCTCATACCAATGGAGATATTTGTCCATCCTTATATACCCATGGTCCTCCCCACTTCTAGTCAATGTGGGACTTTGGTCATATACGCAACATAAACCATGGGCCCAACTATGGACTGCAAAATATGAGAATAATCGTCCGCCAGAAGAACTAATCAGAAACACCAACACAAATATAGGCTCACTAATCTGGAATGCAACAAAACAACATAAAGAGTTAATACAACAACATAGCTTCTAGGAGATTCGTAATGGAAGAACTACACGTTTTTGGGTTGACTCATGGAAACAGCAGCCCAAAATATAGAAGTCATCCCTCCACAAATTCCTGAAGGCAATAACATCAACTAGAATGAACATGTCTCATAGCACTGGACTCAAAATATTCATCAAGTCTTCAGACAATGGAAACCAACTGAACAGATAATACATCAAGAAAAGGAAGATTATCACAAAGATTTGCACAAGGAACTCACCAGTAGGAAAATAAGATGTACAAATGAAAAATATGTTTGAGATGGGGTTACACTCCGAGGGGAATATACACAACAAAAGAAGCATATAAGCTGATGCTCCAAACACAAGAACCAGCAGATCTCGCTTGGGCACACTTATGGCTTACCGAAATATGGCCCAAAGTCTCCACCTTCACTTGGCTACTTTATCATCAGAGAATACTAACATGGGACAATCTAATCAAAATAGGCTTCTGGGGTCCCTCATATTGTCCTAACTGCAAGGAACAAGGAGAAACTCTTCAGCACCTTATGGATTCTTGCCACATTGTTATGCTTTTAACCTGCAAAAGATACCCAAATACAGAATATGCGAAGAAAAATACCCAGAACATAGAATAGTGAGAGACAACAACAAATACTTTATTATTCAGAAGTAATGTTCACTGGCCTCTTCGAGGGGGCAACCTCCAATAGAGCAAAGCTCGATTCAAAAATAAGACACACGATGCTCCTTGCAGGGAATCTCTATCCTTTATATATGACTCATACATGTAATACCATGGATCAATACCATGGGTTTTATTAATACAATCTAGCTAATACTAGGCCCATTTGCAACTAACTGTGGTCCCATAATAAATAGCGGGTTAACCACTTACAATTATTAATACGGGCTTTATTGACTCTTTATTATGACGTGATCCCACTACATAAATAAGGGGGTTAGGGTGGGATCCTAACATGCCCTCCCCTTTAAGAATAGCCTTGTCCTCAAGGCTGAAGCTGCGGAAATCGCTGAAGAATAGTGGTTGGTTCCCAAGTTGCATCTTCCGGAGAGGTGTCTTTCCACTTGACGAGGACTTCCTTAATTACTCGGCCACGCAAGGGTCGTTCTCGTGTGTCCATGACCTGTTCAGGTTGGAGCCAGATTGATCCTTCCTCATCCAATTCAGGTAGACTGGTTTGAATTCTACAATTTTTCCCAATCACTTTCTTGAGGCATGAGACATGGAAAACTGGATGGATTTTTGCCGTAGGCGGAAAAGCCAACTTGTATGCTACTTCTCCAATGCACTGAAGTACTTGATATGGTCCGTATAACTTTGGAGATAGTTTCTGACAACCCTTGTCTTTGAGTGACGTTTGCTTATAGGGTTGCAACCTCAAAAATACCTAATCCCCTTCCTGAAATTAGCGCTCTGAGCGATGCTGATCTACCTGTTGCTTCATGCGGTTTTGAGCTTGATGAAGATTCTCTCTAAGATGGGCGAGCATGGTTGAAAGACTTTCTAGGAGTTGATCCACTGCTTGTACCTTAGAGCATCCTTTGATATAAGAAGTAGGGGAAGGAGGGAGTTGACCATAAACTGCTTCATAGGGAGTCATTTTGGTGGTGGCATGATAGTTGGTGTTATACCACCATTCAACCAGAGGTAACCACTGAACCCACAGATGTTGCTTTTTTGAAGTAAAACACCTAAGGTAGGTTTCCAGACATTTGTTGACGGCTTCAGTTTGACCATCTGTTTGTGGATGATAGGAAGTGCTGAGTTTTAGATGGGTGCCTTGTAGCCTGAAGAGTTCCTGCCAAAAATTACTGGTGAAGATCGGGTCACGATCGAACACAATCGAAGTGGGCATGCCATGTAATTTGAAGATCTGATCCATGAAAGTTTGAGCGACCAAAGTCGGTGTAAACGGCTGGGGTAGGGCGCATAAATGAGCATACTTCGAAACTCTGTCCACAACCACCACGATGACTGACTTGTTTCCGGACTTTGGAAGACCTGTAATGAAATCCATAGAAACCTTTGTCCATATTGATGCCGGGATGGGCAATGGTTGTAATGTGCCTGGTGCTTTGATGGTCTCCCCTTTGTGGCGTTGACATACATCACATTCTGCTACAAAAGTAAGGATGTCCTTTTTCATACCTGTCCAAAAAAATGATCTTCTGGTGCGAGCATACGTCTTCTAAAAGCCTAAATGTCCTGCAAGGGGGGATGAGTGCAATTCTGCCAAAATGAAACTTTTGAGGCTGGATGTTGGTGATATTACGACTTTGTCCCTGTAGCGAAGAATCTCATTCTGCCACGAGTAGCCCTTGGTGGGATTTGGATCCGCCTGCAATTGAGAAATGAGTTGGGAGAGCCCATTATGTAAAAACCATTCCCTGCGAGCCTCTTCAATCCATTCTGGAATGGGAAGGGAAATTGCTAGCAGGGTGCTGTCTTCCTCAAATTGGCGAGACAATGCATCTGCTACCCTATTTTCTTGCCCTTTTTTGTAAACGATCTCATAATCATATCCCAGCATTTTGGCGAGCCATTTATTTTTTTGTGGGGATGATAGGCATTACTCCAAAAAATATTTAAGACTATGATGGTTTGTGCGGATTTGGAAACGTTGCCCCAGTAAGTAAGGTCGCCAGGTCTCTACTGCATGTAAGATGGCCATCATTTCCTTCTCATAGGTAGATTGACCCAGATTCTTCCCACTTAGTTGTTGGTTTGTGAAGGCCAAAGCTCGACCTTCCTGTATTAAAATTGCCCCAATACTTATACCTGAAGCATCACATTCAATGACAAAAGATTTGGTGGAATCCGGTAGTGCTAAGACTGGAGTGGAACACATGGCCTTTTTTAGAGCTGTAAATTCCTGTTGTGCATCCTCATTCCAAAAGAATGAATATTTTTTCAAGAGTTGCGTGAGGGGCTTCGCTATGCGCCCATAATTGCAGACGAATTTGCGATAATAGCCTGTGAGACCCAAAAATCCTCTCAGGTTCTTCAAAGTCTTAGGTTGCGGCCATTCCTGCATTTCCTGGATCTTTTTGGGGTCCACCTTGACACCTGCACGCCCCACAATGTGGCCCAAATACTCAACTTCTTCCATGCCAAAAGAACACTTGGACATCTTAACAAATAATTGATGCTTGCGGAGCAGTTGCAAAAGTGGATCTACATGTTGAAGATGTGCGGCCCAAGTGCAACTATAGATGAGGATGTCATCGAAGAAGACAAGAACGAATTTCTTGAGATATGGTTTGAGAAGATGGTTCATAAGGCTCTGAAAAGTAGATGGGGCCTTCATGAGTTCGGAAAGCGGTTTTTGGAATGTCGACATCCTTCATGCGAATTTGGTGGTAGCCTGAGCGAAGATCCAGCTTAGTGAAGAATTGAGCCCCATTGAGTTCATCGAGCAAATCATCAACCACCAGGATGGGAAAGTTATCTTTGACTGTCAACTTATTGAGGGCCCTGAAGTTTGGACACATCCGCCATTCCCCATCTTTCTTGAGTACCATGTCCACCGGTGATGAATAAGGACTAATGTTGGGACGTATGACTCCTGCTTCCAAAAGTTCCTTGATTATTTTTTCTATTTCATTCTTTTGGGTGAACAGATATCTGTAGGGGCGCACATTTGGGGGTTGGGCCCTAGGAACCAAGGTGATGCTATGATCATGTTCCCCTATCGAGGGTGGAAGCTCATGAGGCTTGTCAAATACCGACATATGGTTATTTAAAATTTGTTGCATCTCCGGGTGAATCGGCAGAGACTTAGTTTCGACTCCCTGGATGGCATTAAATTGAGCTATAACTCCATGATGTCCCTTTTTTAGCAATTTTTCCATCCTATGCGAGCTGATGATAGAGGAGGCTCCCGCCTGGAGTCCACAGAGGGTATGTGTGGAGTTGTTTTGCTTAAAACTCATATATAACTCCTTGAAATCCATTGTGATTGGCCCAAGAGTGCGAAGCCATTCAGCCCCGAGGACAATGTCGCACCCACCCATGTGTATGGCAAACATGTGGGTCTTCAACTGATAATCCCCCATTTGAAGTTTGACATTTTCACAGCGGCCTTCACATTTCATTGTGCCACCATCTGCAATTTGGACTTGGAAGTTAGAAATTGCTCGTACAAAAAAATGCACTGCTTCCGCGACTTTTTGATGGATGAAATTATGTGTACTTCCACTATCAATCAAGACTACTATTGGGCGATGTTTAATAAAACCTCTGATTTTGAGAGTTTGAGGTGAAGAAATCCCTGCCAAAGCATGCAGTGAAATAATTGGTTCATCAGGAACATTGTCCTTTTGGTTGTCCTCGTCTACCGCCTCAGGTTCCTCAAGTGGTGGATCTTCCTCCGATGAGCTGTAATCAGTGGCATCAATTTGAAAAAATTTGGGCTCCTTGCATTTGTGACCTGGGGAGTATTTTTCATCACAGTAGTAACATAATCCTTGCTTTCTTCTTTCGGCCATTTCTGTAGGTGACACCTTTTGAACCTGAAGTGTTTGAGTCGTGTTGTGAGCCTGTGGGGGGCGACCCTTGGCGGTGAAATTTGCTTGAATGTGCTGGGCTGCTAACGCACGTCTCACGTTACGAGCTACCTTGCAAGCCTCCATCCATGTGGCAGGGTGGTGCAGTTGGACGTGGGCTTTTATGGCTTCTTTAAGACCGCTGAGAAAACATTCCGTGTAGAACACATCTGAGAGACCCCTAGTGCGGAATGCTAAGGCTTCAAAGGCTATAATATATTCATCCACTGTGCCCGTCTGTCGGAGCTTAGTAAGACGACCCAAAAAAGAAGATTCCTGGTCAAAGCGGTCTGTAAGAGTTTTTTTGAAGGAGGCCCAAGTCATAAAAGGTGCATTGCAACGTTGATGCCATTCCCACCATTGCCACCTTTCATTGCCCAAGTACATGCTCCCCACCATAAGCTGAGTCTCATTATCTAAGATGTTATTCAGATTGAAATACTGCTCCATTTGTGCTATCCATGCTGCCGGGTGAGAACCATCAAATTTATGCATATCCAACTTGGGAGGTCGCGGACGGGATTGTTGTTGGGGGCCCCAGAGGTGAAGAGAATGGCTAGACTCACCCTCGCTGTGTCCATTGCCAATATACGCCTCCTCATGGGCTTCCTCCTTGCCCTTCGGGATTATGCTCGGGATTAGGTGAGTTAGTCTGTCAATCTGATTTTGGAGGGATTGCAAGGATTGTTCAAGTTTGTCCATCCTCTCATTGGCCATAGCTTGAGCTCTAGTTTCTACCATGCACCGTCCTGATGTTCTTGAAATGTGGGACCGCCCAATTTTTTTTTTACTAAGAATTGAATGGTACCATCGTGCTCAGCTCGTCGTCCTGATTCTGATGGGCTAGGTCACCAATAAGCACCCCGGGGGATCTCAAGTTTTTTTTTTTGGTTGTATTCTTGTTGTTCTTTTTGGTTTATATCTGAAAACTCCTAACGGAGTTTTATTCCTTCCTTAGGAATACTACAATCGCCGAATCCTCAAAATGTCAATGTTGCCAAAAGTCCTGCGAAAATCATGCTCTGGTATAGGAACCCCACACAACTACTCAGATCAGGTGGATTTGAGAGATCTGAATGGCGGCTCGGATAGCTCTGAGCGGCGACACAGATTGCTGCTGCAGATCTGATGGATCTAATAGATCGGACTGCTATCTGCTGCTGCTGCACCCTTTTGCGCGAGCGGATCTGGCAGAGATGATGCGTGATCCCAAGATAGAAAAGGGAACTATGGTCTTGAGGAGTGTCAGGTGCTACAGATCGCAATATACATAAGGGTCTGACAGTGGTACTCGGCCCAATGTTTCAGGGCTCTAACTAAGGAGGATCAATTGTACCCTTAGTCATACAACCCGACTACCCTATTGTACGGGCGAGTAATCTCTCCGAGTGCTGTTCTCGGTGTACTGTAGCAGCAAGACGGCCGACGGTTTATCTATGGCTAGGTTGCAGAGGAGCTAGGGGGTTTCCGATATACCCAGAAGGTACTTGGAAGACAGTCCGTACACGGTTCTGTCTAATGCACTACTACTCGAAGGGGTACCCACAGGGGTTACAAGGGAGTCCAAGAAGCGTGACCACCTCTTGTATTTCCTGTGTGCATGCCTCCCCAAATCCGCAGGTTTATGCGCTCAACGACAGATCCCGTGGTTTAAGGACGCCGAAACACGTCTCTAGCCAAATTTTTTTTTGCTAAGAAATGGAGATCCCACCGGCCCTGGAAAGTGCTCTGATACCACTTGTTATGCTCTTAACCTGCAAAAAGATACCCAAATACAGAATATGCGAAGAAAGATACCCAGAACATAAAATAATGAGAGTCAACATCAAATATTTTATTATTCAGAAAACAATGTTCACTAGCCTCTTCGAGGGGGCAACCTCCAATAGAGCAGAGCTCGATTCAAAAATAAGACACGATGCTCCTCGCAGGGAGTCTCTATCCTTTATATATGACTCATACATGC
>APFE031547885.1:103430-118763 GCA_000404065.3 Pinus taeda
TATGGGCTTTATTGACTCTTTATTATGACGTGATCCCACTACATAAATAAGGGGGTTAGGGTGGGACCCTAACACTTTGTTCTCCCACCATGTTTTGGTACTATCGAACTTAGTAGTGCCATTGCCCTATTTGTGTTCATTTATCGGACATTGATGAAACTATCTCATCTTTTCTCCACTTGCAACATATGGTGATTAAATGCAACATGGAGTTGGTGAGAACAAACTTTCCAATGACTAAGTTGAATTTTGAGGCCATTTGGTGAAAGATCCATGGTGTGATAGTATAAATGGACGTTAAGGTTCTTCTTTAATTGCAAAAAAATATTCATGTGAGAAGGTCATCTTAGGACCAAGAGCATGGTTTAGCAGCGGTGGGGTGGTGTGGGAGATCTAAGTGACATGGACATATTATTGATGTGTGTCTTCTTTGATTGCCTAGGGGTGTTGCTCAAAATTAATGTTGGTGGACTAAAGAAGTGAAGAGGCTTTCAAGAACTAGTGTTTCCTTCACCTTAAGAGGCTTGTGGAGGTAATCAACTTTGGAGAACAAAGGGCCAAATATTGGTATATTTCTTGTCTTGTTAATTCGCTCATTGAGTGTATTTTGTGAAGAAAAGTTTGAAAATGCTTTCAAGGTGCAAGGGGCATGTGCTAAATTTATTTTGGTTAATGGTTCCTGGGATGGTTCATTTACAATAGACCATATGCCACAACATGAACTCTCTCAATATAAATCCATTCAACTAGTAGTATACTATGCTCCCAAACTTCATCTCCATGGAATATAGTAAGTTTCATTATAAAGTCAGAGATGCATCTTAGAAGAAATGTCTATAATGTGCATACGAAAACACTAACACTCAAGCATGGAAAGAGACCCATACCCTTGTTGAGTTGGGGTTGGAAGTGGGCTATAGGTTAAAGTTATAACCTATGAACTAGACCTCCTAATAAGTAGAAGTTCTGGTGCTTTTCATCTTGTCATCTTTAAAGAAATTCAAATATGACAAAGCATTCTTATATGCAGTAACTATCATGACCTTGGTTTTGCTAAGGTTCACAATGCCATATATTTGCCATCACAAAAGTTGGTGAGTATTCAAGTTGCCTCTATAGGCCCTTAGGGGAGGTGGAAAAGACGTGATGTAAGAGGTAGCTCATTAATGTGTTCTTTCTGAGTTATGTGCGACTCATCAATGTAAGTTCCAAATAAGGTTGACAAGAGGTGGCACCCTTATTTCTTAGGTAGAGGGTGGCTAGGGGTGTTGCTCAAAATTAATGTTGGTGGACTAAAGAAGTGAAGTGGCTTTCAAGAACTAGTGTTTCCTTCACCTTAAGAGGCTTGTGGAGGTAATCAACTTTGGAGAACAAAGGGCCAAATATTGGCATATTTCTTGTCTTGTTAATTCGCTCATTGAGTGTATTTTGTGAAGAAAAGTTTGAAAATGCTTTCAAGGTGCAAGGGGCATGTGCTAAATTTATTTTGGTTAATGGTTCCTGGGATGGTTCATTTACAATAGACCATATGCCACAACATGAACTCTCTCAATATAAATCCATTCAACTAGTAGTATACTATGCTCCCAAACTTCATCTCCATGGAATATAGTAAGTTTCATTATAAAGTCAGAGATGCATCTTAGAAGAAATGTCTATAATGTGCATACGAAAACACTAACACTCAAGCATGGAAAGAGACCCATACCCTTGTTGAGTTGGGGTTGGAAGTGGGCTATAGGTTAAAGTTATAACCTATGAACTAGACCTCCAAATAAGTAGAAGTTTTGGTGCTTTTCATCTTGTCATCTTTAAAGAAATTGAAATATGACAAAGCATTCTTATATGTAGTAACTATCATGACCTTGGTTTTGCTAAGGTTCACAATGCCATATATTTGCCATCACAAAAGTTGGTGAGTATTCAAGTTGCCTCTATAGGCCCTTAGGGGAGGTGGAAAAGACGTGATGTAAGAGGTAGCTCATTAATGTGTTCTTTCTGAGTTATGTGCGACTCATCAATGTAAGTTCCAAATAAGGTTGATAAGAGGTGGCACCCTTATTTCACCCTAATGGTGGTCATAAAGAAAGTTATAAAGGCTTTATGATGTATGAATCTATCCTATGGTTATTGTTATAGCAAAATCTAGCAGGGCTAGTTCAAAGCCTCACTAGGGAAATCTAAACCTTATGGTAGTGAGTGGTTGACCACTACTGTCACCTCAATGGTGAATTAAATCCCACGACGCTGGCTTCCCTACGTAGATCACCTAAAGGACATTCGACAAGGTTCAAGGTGATGTAAGGTCTAATTCTTGGGATAAGGTATGGATGAAGCCTAGAAGGCTAAGATAATCTTTACCAAGGTTCAAGTACTCTATCCTTAGACCTCTTAAATATGCTAGCAGGTTGTTGTAAGTGAGGGTTTGAGAGATATTCAATTATATGGTATGTAATGCCATATAACAACTAGAAGAAATAGCCTTATAAGCATAAATTAATGAAGGATTAAGGGTATCAATTAGGCATGCGAGGTGTAGGGTAGGAAAGTAAGTTTCTATGTCTAAAAATACATGCATAAAACAACAACAAAAGAGATGACATCAATCCTAGTTTTAGGGTTTTACCATTCAATTAATGCTAGATTTTTCCATTTTCAAGTATTAAATGCAATCCCCATTAAGAGGGCAATAACACAACAAGTAATATTCAGTCACAGGACCCGTCCCTCAGGGTCACGTGTCCCGTATTTGATGTGTCTGACACGAGATATGACCTAAAATGTGTCCAAAATGGTTTTTATCGTGTTGTCCAATCACGAGACGCGTTTTCTACGTGGTGAAAATGTGCCCTAACGTTTTTGCCTCTTAGGACACGTCCCACGAAAATTCACTCATAAAGCCCATGCATGATTCGTTTTTTTGGTTTTTTTTCCGGTCATTTTTCGCCATCAAAGCTTGCTGGAGTCGCTGCCAAGTTGGAACTTGTTCATTGTTTGCTCGCTGGAGGCGCGGTTGTGTTGTGCTGGAAATTCCTTCGACAATTCCCAACTGTCAACTTCACATCGACTTGGGTCTTGGAGAATAGTGTTCATCATTTGGAGCTCGTGGTTTGGAGCTTAAATTTCTTGTTTTGGAGCATGTGGGGGTCAGGTTAGCATTTTCTTGTATTCCATACGCCCATATCTATATAATTTGTATCAATGTATTCAAGTGCCTTCTCAAGTGTTGACTGCCATTCACGATTTTTAACTTTTGAAATAGCTTTCTTCATGGTCTCTATAGCTCGATTCATTTGCTTGTTCTATAAATATCCATCCACAAACATTTCCAATGTTTTGAAATTTGGTTTTCCTCCTTTTTCTAAAACATGTTCAAGAAAAGACTCTATGGCTTGCCTTTTAAATCATTCTTTTTGTGTTGAAGAGGGAGTCCATACAGGTTGCTTGATTTTTAATGAGTTTGTGGAAAACCTGTGAGTCGTTTTAAGAAACCAACGTTTCAGACTGACTTGGTGAGTCCATCATCAGGGCAATGAGATTGCTTTTGAGAAGAGAGAATGAATTTCTTAACCATATTAATAGTTATTAATTCTTTAATTTGTATTTTATTTTTATGGTGGTTACTACTAATTATTTAATTAAAGATTTGTATATTTTAAAATAATTTGTTAATTTTATTATTTATTCATTTAATTAATATATATATATATATATATATATTATATATATATATTTTTTTTTTTTAAATATATTTTATTATGTATAAAGTGTAATAATATTAATATGAATATAATATTTTTAATTTTTTTTTTTTAATATTTTAATATTTTGTTATTATTATTATTATTTATTTATGTATTAAATCTTAATTTATATATTTATTTGATTTTATTTATTCTTTGGATCTTTAATTAATGTATAAATATTTATATTATTAATATGAATATAATTAATATTAAAAATTTTTATTTTTGTTATTATTAATATTATTTATTTATGTATTAATCTCTTAATTTTATATATTTATTATTTTCATTTATTTATTTATCTAATTTTATTGATTATTAGGATATGTGATGTTTAGAGATTATGATTTGGATAAATTTAATTAAATACTCTTAACTATAACCTATTTATTTGACTTTGGGATTATTGTATTCTTTTATTTAATTAATGTTCATTTATGTTTATGTGAATTAATGATATTATGTTTTTAGTATATTTTAATATTGTTGCATGATATAGATATATATTATTGTTATTAATTTTATTTTCTTATTTATTTATTGATTAATTGGATTTTGTGATGTTTAGTAATTATGATTTGGACTAATGTAATTAAATACTTATATCTATTTATTTGACTAGGACTTTAGGTTATTTATTATTTGTAATTATTTTAATTTCTTTTAATTGCTTAATCATATGAGTATCTCTTATTATATTCATATATATTTATTTATTTCTTTATATATAAATGTGTTTGTTACTATCAATTTGGAATTATTGACTTCTTTTATTTAATTAATGTTTGCTTATGTTTATAATATATTTTAAAATTAATGTACAGAAATAGGTATGTGTTATTGTTATTAATGTTGCTTGTTATTTTATTTTATGAATGAGGGAAAATGATTGAAAATGGTTGATTAGGGCTTTTTTATTTTATTGATGAGGGGTTTCCATGTGTTGCTTAGCTTAAGGCCATCATCTCTATTCATGTTGTTGGAGGTTTTTTCGATCTCAATAGATTCCTTTACTCTTCTTGTGATAAAGGCATCAATTAGTACATTGGGAACTCCGATATCATAACTTAGGCCATCGAATTCCCACTCTTCAAAACATTTTTCGGCCCCCTGCATATATCCAAGTTTGACCAATGAAGAAATCATGCATATATAGCCATTGTATTGTTTTAATTGCAAATTTCAATGGCTATAGAGAGTTGACTTAAATATATAGGGCTTTGCCAAGTTGAGTATGTCTTGCAATTTCCCACATTTTCCAGGATGTGCAGCTTGAGTAAGTTAGATTCATATACTAGTCAACAAGAGAGCTAGAACTATCGAGAAAGAATATATCAGTGTTTGATGTCACATGTGCAATATGTAGAATGCCCCTGTTGAGATCCTTGATTTGGTTCTCAATATGTTTAATAAGTTAATAACATGAAGATTCAAGAATGAATATTGAATTGTGAGCAATGAAGGTCATTGATGTAGTAAATCAATAAACTAATACTATATTTTAGTAACTTAAAATGGATCAGGAACTATATATATATATAAAACGTGTTCCTCATGTTGGAATTTCTAAGCCTACCTGTTAGAAATCGTTCATGTACTTTTTTGATTTATTTCTTCCTACTTGTTCTGTTAATTAACAAGTTATTTACCATGTAAATACTGAAAATAAATACAAGTACATGCTCAACACATACAGATCATCAATTGAAGGAAAAACAAGAACACAAGTGACACCGTTATTTTTGGACTAATGTCCCTGGAAAAACCCAATGCGGGAAAACTGGTGCAGCTATCTGAGGGTTTTATTATTAAGCAGTTTCAAAATACAATCTGGGTGCTAGAAATGGCTCACCCAATAGAGAATGCTCTCGGCAGTAGTACTTCTCAGTCGGAGACAGATATTCCGGCTAAAAACCTTGGATGAACAATCCCACAACTCTCAGCTCCAATCTGCCCCACGAAATCTCCCAGTGCTTGCCTTTAGGGACTGCGTCAGCCTCTCTGGCCCAGTGTCAGCCCAATTAGCCTTGCGTCAGCCTTTGGAGGCTATGCGTCAACTTAAAATGGATTAGGAACTATATATATATATATATATATAGAAAACGTGTTCCTGGTGTTGGAATTTCTAAGCCTAACTGTTAGAAATCGTTCATGTACTTTTTTGATTTATTTCTTCCTACTTGTTCTATTAATTAACAAGTTATTTACCATGTAAATACTGAAAATAAATACAAGTACATGCTCAACACATACAAATCATCAACTAAAGGAAAAACAAGAACACAAGTGACACCGTTATTTTTGGAATAATGTCCCTGGAAAAACCCAATGCGGGAAAATCGGTGTAGCTATCTGAGGGTTTTATTATTAAGCAGTTTCAAAATACAATTTGGGTGCTAGAAATGGCTCACCCAATAGAGAATGCTCTCGGCAGTAGTACTTCTCAGTCGGAGACAAATATTTTGGCTAAAAACCCCGGATGAACAATCCCACAACTCTCAGCTCCAATCTGCCCCACGAAATCTCCCAGCGCCTGCCTCTAGGGACTTCGTCAGCCTCTCTGGCCCAGTGTCAGCCCAATTAGCCCTGCGTCAGCCTTTGGAGGCTATGCGTCACCCACGCTGGCTCTCCTCAGGCACTGCGCAACTCTTGGCTGTCTCTGCGTGGCTTCTGGCTGGCTCTGCGTGGCATCTTGCTGGCTCTGCGTCCCTCTCTCCCGGTTTCTGCGCTGATGCTCCCAGCACCCTCTCTGCCTCTCTGCTTCTGTATTCATTGCCCCTCAACTGCAACTTTGATCACTCCTTTGATTTCCTCAGCAAGCCCTGCCCCAGAAACTCAAATTCTTGATCATCTCGGTGTGTTCTCCAAGTGATCCTCAAGCCTCTTATACTTTTTTCATTGGCAATTCAATCGCTGAGATTAAGTCCCTAATCAATGACTAAGATTAGATCTGGCTTGATCCATGACTTTTGGACCATTTTAACTCAGTTTTATATTAATTCACATTAATATTTTATTTTCCCGAAGTTTAGACTGAGGGACTCCATTAAAAATATAAATTATTTTAATATCTCCCAAATTGGTTAGATTCTATCCAAACCATTTCTGGGTATTGGAGATCTCATTTGCGTTAGCCTCTCCACTAATTTTCGTGGCTAGAGCACATCCGATGTTACCCTAAATCAACACTCCCTCTTAGCGAGGTCTGTGCTCTGGTAATACTCCTCATTGAGCATCACCCTGATCATCCGACATCAGTCCTTGTGCTGATGCTAGGCTTGCTGCCCAACATCCGCTGTACTGTTGCATCATGGACTGCTACCCATGGCCCTGCTACTACCACTGCTACATCTGTACAACAACTCCTTCTGCATCCGTGCTGCTGCCCATGGCCCTGCCACTGCCACTGCTGCATCTGTACAACAACTCCCTCTGCATCCGTGCTACTGCCCATGGCCCTGCTACTGCCACTGCTACATTTGCACTGTAATCCCTCTCATCATGTTGCATCGTGCTGCCCATAGTACTGCTAGTGCTAACTGCTGCACTACAACTTAGTTACTGAAAAGTAAGTAATTGATCTCCCAACTCTGACATCTCTGTCAGTTTTGCTACTCCTCTTTGGGCTCCCGTAGCAAGGTATAATCCAAGAGGTTGGGTACCTCGAGGATCTTGCCCCCCATTGCCTGTAGTCCGTCTGACTACAACTTGATGTCTCCCCACTTCCTCTCACGAGGTGCATGAGCACTCATGGCATAGTCATCATCGGTCTCCACTTCTTTCTCTGCCCTTGCTCTTCTTCCTTGGACACTGGCTCGCATAATGACCCAGTTCCCCACAGTGGAAACATTTGACCTTGGAGAGGTCCTTCTTCTTTCGTTTCTCCTGCTTTCCCTTAGATGCTAGGGCAGCATCCTCCTCTTCCTCCTTGATTCTCACCCCCTTCCCCTTCTTCTTGCCTTGGTTAGCCTTCTGATCTCTTCCTAACGAAGTGCTGCCCATAGTTCCTCCCAATTTGGAAGGGTCATTCTGCCCAGTATGCTTTGGACAAATACTTCCCAGTCCTTTGAGACTGCGTTCAATGCGGTCCTCACCATTAATTCCTGATTAGGTGTGGCCTTATGGAAATCAGCTGATCTCGGATCTCCTTCAATCGACTGAGGAAGATGTCGATCTGTTCTTCTTTCTACATCTGATATGTCTGTCGCTGATTTTCTAGTAGCATCTTCCTCTGCACGAAAGTATGCTAATACAATTTCGTTAGGGCCTCCCACAATGCATTTGACATGTCCTTTTCGACAATATGTGGTACTACATGGTCCTTGACCCTGTCAAGGATGATGCTCTTGGCCCTCGCCATTGCCTCCTTGTACTTATCGTTCTCAGACGGGTCAATTGGGATTGCTATCGTTTTCAAGGCAAAGTCTTTGAGACGATTCTTGTCTAGAACGGATAAGATCCTGGCCTTCTAGACTATATGAAGTTTGAGGCTCCGTCCAGTCTGTCTTGATATCTTACCCCCTTCACTGACATCTTGCTGCTCCTTTTTCGACTCTATTTCACTCCTGGAAGTTCTCGGTGTGACTCCATCTGAGCCTCGATTTCCCTCCTGGAAACCCCTCTACCTATGTCGAGATGCCCCCACTTCGATTGTTAGTGCAACTGCACTATTAATTCGGATTTCTTGGCTAGAAATCCTCGGTAGCAACTCCCTCCTCCGTGGTCTTTCCCTGGTAGGTACTGTTCTGACCATAGTACCCCACCAGCTTCACTCGACAACTTCTCCACAACCTCGTATGCCCCAACAAATTGAAGGTTAGAGCCTATAGACTCTACACAATCCTGACACTAGCAAAATCCGCACCTCCTAGCCACGGGCGTCAATCCTTCCTGATTGAGAAAGATGATCGGGCACTGCATAGGTCAGGTCTACTCCTTTTTGCCATTGCTCTGATCCATCTCTCGGCTCAAACTTGATGACGCAGGGACTGTGTCACCACTTCCTTGTTGCTTTTCCGCTAGGAACAACTTCTATCACTCAGGACAACTGTTTTTGCTGTTGTTGCTCTGCTCGATTGATGCCATAAGTTCTCATGTGATCTGCAACCACGCTCTGATACCATATTGGAATTTCTATGTTTAACTGTTAGAAATCCTTCATGTACTTTACTGATTTATTTCTTCCTACTTGTTCTGTTAATTAACAAGTTATTTACCATGTAAATACTGAAAATAAATACAAGTACATGCTCAACACATACAAATCATCAACTAAAGGAAAAACAAGAACACAAGTGACACCATTATTTTTGGACTAATGTGTTCGGAAAAACCCTATGTGGGAAAACCGATGCAGCTATTTGAGGGTTTATTATGAAGTAGTTTCAGAATACAATTTGGGTGCCAGAAATGGCTCAACCAACAGAGAATGCTCCCGGCAATAGTACCTCTCAGTTGGAGACAGATATTTCGGCTAAAAACCTCGGATGAACAATCCCACAGCTCTCAGCTCCAATCTGCCCCACGAAATCTTCTAGCGTCTCCCTCTAAGGACTGCGTCAGCCTCTCTGGCCTAGTGTCAGCCCAACGTCAGCCCAACTAGCCTTGCGTCAACCTCTGGAGGCTTTGTGTCAGCCTCTGGAGTCTCTGTGTCACCCACGCTGGTTCTCCTCAGGCACTGCGCAACTCCTGGTTGACTCTGTGTGGCTTTTGGCTGGCTCTGCGTGGCCTCTTGTTGGCTTTGCGTCCCTCTCTCCTGGCTTCTGCACTGATGCTTCCGTCTGTCTCTTTGCTTTTGTATTTACTGCACCTTAGCTGCAACTCTGATCACTCTTTCGATTTCCTCAACAAGCCCTCCCCTAGAAATTCGAATTCTTGATCAACTAGTTGTGTTCTCCAAGTGACCTTGAAGCCTCCTCTTATACTTTTCTTGTTGACAATTCAACGACTTAGATTAAGTCTCTAATCAATGGCTAAGATTAGATCTGGCCTGATCCATGACTTTTGGACCATTCTAACTCAATTTTATATTAATTCACATTAATATTTTATTTTCCCTAAGTTTAGACTTAGGGACTCCATTAAAAATATTAATTATTTTAATATCTCCCAAACTGGTTAGATTTTGCCCAAACCATTTCTGGTTATTGGAGATCTCATGTGCTTTAGCCTCTCCACCAATTTTCGTGGCTAGAGCACATCTGATGCTACATCAAATCAACACCTCATGTCTTGTTTGAAGGGTCATTGTGTCTCGTGTCGAATACTTGTATTTATGTGTCCTCTGTGTCTCGTGTTCTCGTATCATGTGACTTAGGTAATATTGCTATTAAACACAATTTCGAGAAAAACCAAAAATTTTGCCCCCAATCCCAATCCTAGATACCTAGCAATTAGAGAGGAGATAAAATATGTATAAAGAAAAGGTTAATCAAGACCTCCTAAACTAGTGACTTGATCTAATTGGGCAATGGAGTCTTTTAGGTTTAATTCTCAGAAGACAACATGAAGAGGGTGAGAGAGCAATAATCTCTACTTATAAACCCTATCTACTTCCTTAGATGGGAGATTTTAAGTTCAAGAGATGCACATTTCAAAGTTCTCTTGAAGGATTCAAGGAAAACAATTTCACATGCCATTTCACATACCATGAAGAATCAAGATTTCAAGAATAATGTTGCAATTTTAACATGGCACATGTGGAAATGCTAATTCGCATTAGATAGCATGCAAAAATCGAAGAAGTATTCTCATACAAAATTCCATCGTAAAAGACAATTCGCTTCATAAATTTACATTGCAACTAAGTAGACAAGACAAAATAACTAGTGCACACTTCCAAAGAGAAAGAAGTGCGATGAATGGTGATGATGAATAAGTGAGTGAATCGCCCCTCTTTATTAGAGAGCAACCAAGTCTCATTTCACTAATTTTACAAGCAAAATCCCTAAAACAAGTTTACGTGAGCGTTCAACTAGGTCAAAGGTCACAAGATGACCTTGAGATGCTTTTAAAACATAATAATATGCCAAACATAACACACGTGATCTGTACCATCTACCATCCTCCAAGAATGGTGAAAAATGCATCAAGTGAGGCAATGGTCCAATAGTGCTCACTCCAATAAATGCTCAAAGTGCCTATGTACATTTCAAGAAGGCACCTCTTTGACCATGATGTCATTTCAAAGGAGGCCTATGTCACCCTTCCAAGGCATGTAGGAGTGATGTGGCACCATCTAGGGCAAGTGTCGACATCAAGGAAGGATGTGCTAGTCCTCCCAAGTCGTTTCCGCGATGGCCATTTGGGCTTTGTAACAAGGCATAATCCACCAAACAGGGTGAAGGCCAATGCGAGGGCATCCTGGGCCCATCTGGGCACATCATTAAATAGTCCAATGCCCAAGCTTTCAAGCTCGACGCTTTATCATCTAGAGGCAGTGGGCACATCAAGAAGTTAGGGCCACAAAGTCATCTATGCTGGAGAAGGTGAAAAGTACCCTCGGGAAGTTGTTGGAGAGGAGTCTAGCTATTCTTCAAGGGATCTTTGTTGTATGTGTGATACCACATGAATAAAACCTCTTAAGATCAACTTCATTGGGGGCATAAAACCACTAAAGCATCATAATGGACCATATTTAATGCCAGGGGCCTAAAAATACTTCACAAAACCTACCTTCAAATGTGTAACTAGTTCGAGACCTGTAAACAAGTCACCTCACTTATGTTAGGGATGATTAGGTCAACAACCCTATTAGGTGGTTCTAGACCCCAAAGGGAGTGACATGTCCCAAGTTGACCCATCAATCCGTAAATGTGAGTGATATTGTGGTCATGGAGTGGGAGAGACTCCAAGGAAGATGTCACAGCCATGCGACCAACTAATGGGGTTCCAACATCTTGAGTGTAATGTTGTAAGGTGGGAACATTCGTTGTGGCATGAGTTACCTCTTTCCTTAGCCTGCGTTTTCGACCCTTTGGTGCGCTTTTTACTTTAGTGAGTTATCTGTATTTGGTGCATAACTTAGGATCACAAGCTTCCTTTGTGCTTTTCCAATACCCCTTTTAAGATGTAGTGGTTTGTTGCTCATTAGGGTTGGTACATTCAATAGTTCCTTTATTTGATGAAGCGTTGAATGCTTGAGGAATTGGGTGATGGCTAATGAGGGGGGTACAACTCATGCTAGGCTTTTGTGCACATGCTAAATAAACTGTAGCGATATTTTGCATTTTATGTTTTCTTTCTTTGGTGGCTTTACATGCTTTTATCATTCTTTCAACCACATCAATCTGTGGGGTCAAGTTTATGGGCCCTAACTCAAAGATTTGGATATAGGGTGCTAATCCCAATGACCAATGACTATCAACCCAAATAATGGAGATGGATAATCGGGAAAGATGCAAAGTGGTAGGTAAGGATTACCTTGGACACACTATATTAGTTAGTGCCTCCCCAGTAGTGCCCACTACTGTTCCTAAACCATGAGTTCCCATAGGAGGTCCCACTAGACTAGGGTCAAAGATTAACCTCCTAGGTGAATTGTGGGAACAAGAACATAATTGAGCGTGATAAATCATCCAATTTGCCCCGTGATTCATATTAATATGTCCATAACATTAAATGAGAGCACATGATTGCTAGAATGGTTAGAGTACTTATTGATAGATGACCCACCTTCCTTCAAGAAGCATGTTAGGTGGGAGAGAGCCTGACTGGAGCAACAGGGGGGGAACTATGGCATAATGCTATCTGTTGACCATCATAGGGCTGTTGGTTTGCTGTTTGTCAAGTGTGGAGAAAAAAATTCTCCTATGGGTTTACCCACTTTTGGTGGGTAACAATTATCTCAGAGCATCCTTACGACCATGGTGAGAGACTTAGAGATGCCTTGTCACATAATCTCTATAATAAAGGTTCTCTCGGAACATAATCAAAGCCTTCTAAAAATCCATAAAGCAACAAAAGACTTTGGAATAACATTTTTTAGCCTCCTCAACAATGGCCTGTAGGGTAAAGATGTGGTGAGTTGTCTATTGTAGAATCTACTTTTCCTTTAGCTGTAAGTTTTTTTTTCTCTTAATGTCTTTAGCCACAATTTTAGGTTTATAACATACAACTTGGCAGAGTTGTGCATGATCATAATAGTACATTAATTATTTGGATTTGTGGTGTTCCTTGATTTAATGAAGTGGATGATATGTTGTGACCATGAAGAAAGAAAGCTCGAGCAAACTACACTATTTAATAGATTGACAATATGAAATGCAAGATAATCATTATCATGCTTGAGAAATTCGACTTGAAAATCCTCCTCATTTGATGCTTTGCAATTGCTCAAAATATAGAGGTCTCTTTAAATATCTTTTAGGGCAACTAAACAATGAGGAAGTCGGGAGAGGGAACAAGGATTGAGGTTTGACTTCAGGGGGAAGTGGTTTGCGAAATCCAATAGTGGTAGTGAAGTTTGATGGAATAATGTATTCTTTATGAAGGAGGGTGCATTGGAAAGTTTTAGGGAAAGTGGAAGGGATAAAAGTTCACTACATTATTAAAGTGATCTACAATATGGAATGCAAAAGGATGCATACTGTTGACCACTACGTGTCAACGACCCATAGCAGTATACCCCTTTTTTCGCAAAAGGGATAACACCTGATCGATGTGTCTGTGTTGTCCACCTATTATCATCAACTTGATTGTCATGTTATAATGTAAACCCATTCTGCATGTATATGACGTAAATAATCTCAGCGGATCTGTGTCATGTAATTGCCTAGGTAAACTTATTTTTCTGGTAACGATCTACATTCTGAGAGGTTTTTTGTCTTACCGATCCATTCTCGGATGGTTGGCAGAGTTTTCCTTTAGCCTCACCCCAAAGCCGAAATGAATTTTGTCACCAGGATCTTAGGCGAGTCCTAGTGCTATAGATTGAGTCTGTGTAAAAGTGATTTGGAAATAATCTTAACTATTTGGTTATGTTATTTTATTACAAATTGATTGATTTGCTAGATTATATTTTGTTGTCGCAGAACCGGGTAGTTTGTGAGGGTCTTTTCAAATGGGTTTCCTCTCTTGAGATGTAAAAAATGTAAAAATCATGATGTAAAATGTCTTGAGGGTTAAAAAATAATTTATCCCCTCATAGGTTAATTAATTAATTTTTTTGACCAAAATTAATTAAAATCCCAAGCCAGAAATTTAATTAATTATAGGTCCTAGGTAAATTTAAATTTTCCAAAGGCAGTCATGATGTAAAGTGTCTTGAGGGTTAGAAAAATAATTTATCCCCTCATAGGTTAATTAATTAAATTTTCTAGCCAAAATTAATTAAAATCCCAAGCCAAAAATTTAATTAATTATAGGTCCTAGGTAAATTTAAATTTTCCAAAGGCAAGATTCGTGAGTTCTTTAAAAATTAAATTTTAAGAGGTCCAGGGACTAAGGTTAATTGATTATTTTGCTAAATTATTAAGCCTTTGGTTCTTGGGGTTAAGTCAAAGTCAAAATTTTGAGGAACCTAATTCAAAAATTTAATTTTTGAATTAATTAAAATGCATTTAATTGAAAAATTCGAAATTTCTTCAATAATTAAAATTTCGACGGATGAGATTAAAAGAAATTTTGATCCTCATCAACGGTTGATATTTCTTTGACAAGGATCACTCAAACTAGTCGTTGGAGGATTTATCTTTAAATAAGAGGTCATTTTGTCAGTCAGGATGATCCGATCTTTGAATCGTGTACTAAGCTCTCAAGCTCTCTTGTATATTTTTTTGAATTAATGCAAAAGTTTTTGGGGTTTCAACGTGCTGTAGTGTTCCTCTTCATGAATTTATGGTAACATTGTTTTAATTTCTGCTTAATATTATGTGAAAACTATCAATCAATAGCTCTCTTAGAATAATCTGAATACATGTATTTTATTCAGTTTGTTGGATCTAGGGTAACATTTTTAATTTTGATTGAAGTAGTAGGTATCTCTATTTCTTCATAATTTTATTGTTGTTTTATTTCTCTGTTTGATTTGATAGTTGATCTAGTGTTTGCAGAAGATCTCTCAGGTTCTCATTGAGTGTTCGGGGGATAGTCTTCGGTTGGACCAGCCAACTCTCAACACATATTTTCTGAAAAGCCTACTTCATATAAGCCTTAGGATTTATCTAACGATATATATATATATATATATATATATTATATATAGTTCTTTCTGCATGGTGTTTTTGGGCTAGTACTTCTCTAAAATTTCAAAATCTTTTAAATATTTTGTGGAAAAATTGATAGATTCGGCTATTAAGAGCCTTAGATTATCAGATCTAGGAGCGGAGTTGGACTCATACTCCTCAGATCTGATAGATCTGTAAATTATTTGTATAGATCTGTAAATTATTTCTATAGATCTTCATAATTTTATTGTGGTTTTATTTCTCTGCTTGATTTGATAGTTGATCTAGTGTTTGCAGAAGATCTCTCAGGTTCTCATTGAGTGTTTGGGGATAGTCTTCGGTTGGATCAACCAACTCTCAACACATATTTTCTGAAAAGCCTACTTCATATAAGCCTCGGGATTTATCTAACGATATATATA